>SNQJ01S0018289.1:121676-131679 GCA_010110895.2 Picea sitchensis | reverse complement strand
GAGGGGGGGATTGTTAGCCTATGGCTTACCTTAACCAATCACTAAGTCTAAATTGTCACCTATATTTGTATTATTCATTTAGGATATTAGTAATATATCCGGAAGTGATGACTAATGAGTTAGTTAAGATTGCCTAGCCTAGTCATAATGCATGATTTTAGGATCTCATCTCTCTATGAGGTGGCATCACCCATTGTACTATACATATGTAACATTGGTGTGAATACAATTGAGAGTTGGCTAGTGAACCTTTTCTTCCATTTTGTTGTTCCTGTCTATATGTTATTAAAAACATGCCAAATTTGGACCACAGGGGGTCAATTGCTTTGCACACCAAAATTCATTCACCACAAACCACCTCGATTCTTTAGAAATAAAATTAATATTGAATGGGGAGAGAGAGTCTTACCTAAATATTGGGTCTTCTAAACAAACTAAGTCCTTGAAGCTCAATTACAAAGTACTCAGGTCTTGGGTTAAGACTTTAGAGCCTTTCTTTGAAAAGTTACACTTATACATGAGCCATCATGGGTCCCACCTCATATTGTGAAAACCTTAAGAATTCAAAGCATGCAAAGCTTATTAGAAAAACCATCCCAATGCCCTGCCAATGAGATCAGAGTTGGGATCACCAAAGGTTTAAGGTACTTATCAACCATAATAAAACATCATGAGCTTGATGGGTGTAAGAACCAAATGGGGGGTATGTCTTACTTCATATTGGTGCTTGAATGGGAAAAGGGCCATCGAGATTTCATCCATTGATTACTAAAGGGAAAAGTATTTCTATATTAGACTAAGACAAGTATATTTGAAGTAACAAAAAAATAGGGATTAAGAAATGAAGGGTTTGTCATTCCCTCCTTCAAATGTCATGAAGATAAAACTTGAATAAGTTCTTTCAAATTTTATTGACATGGCTTCAAAAATTTCTAGTGAAGAGGCTTAACAACTAGAAATTAGGCTAGGCCCATACATAAGTATGGGTGTGTTGAGGACTCGATTAGGCCTTCATCACGAGTGACCTTTCATTGTCCCTTTTCTTTCTCATTCTTTGGAATTGCTTTGAATCTATCTTCTGAGTGCAATTTTTGGTCAGTGAAATAAGGTTTTAGCTCGAATAATTTCTCAGAAAGTAACACAAGTTATTTTCATTTCTTATAGGGAATCTTCAAATTCAAATCTCTAAGAGCACACCTTTCTCTTTCATCTTTTTCTTCTTCTATTATTTATGTGTCCAACATAAAAAAAAAAAAGAAAAAAAGTGTGCATGTTAATTTAATTAAATCAATATAATTTAATATTTAAATAATCTTGAAAAGCTTTTGATAGATTTCTTCAGAAATCCAAAAGGCACTTCTCGTTTCTATGGGATTCAATTTATTGAAATAGCATTAAATCAATTACTCAACCATCACAGTCGCAGAAAAACAAGCGGTTGGTCATCATTAAAACCCTTCTCATTTCTATGGGATTCTACTTTTATTTGCATGCTTCTGGTCATCATTAAAACCCTGATCCATTGATTCAAACGCCGCATTTTCAAACTGGTTGCTCGTGGAACCTTACCAAAACTGAAATGCTCATGGGTTGGCGATCCATTATGAAATGCGACAATAGAAAATGAAACGCTCATGTGTCGGCGATCCAATATGAAACTTGACCGCTGAGGAAATCCAAAGGTTAATTATTTAAACGTGGCAATCATATGGTGCTACAGTAATTTCTTAAGATGATTAAGTAAATGTTAAAAAGTAAACAGGGTAACGGATGCATTCAAAAATACAAGTAAGTTATGAAGAGTAAATCACATTCATTGATTTGGGAGGACAACTAAGAATATGCCAACATCTTCAATTGTTAGCCATCATATTAGAAATTTAGATTAAAAGGTGATTAATTGTGCCCATTGTCAATAAGTGTAGGCCTTTCGGTGTAATAAACCTTGCTAATTGTATGGGGTGATAAACATCATCATTATCATTAATGCACTGGTTGGTTTTATTTGGGAATTGTAACAAACTTTGTCAAGACTTCACCATTTATTCTTCTATTAATATTGAATTCTTGTAACTCTAAAGAGTATGCATCCTATTTTGTTATGTGATGGTGAATATTGAATATAAACCAAGTAGATATATTACTTCCTTTTTATGAAATTTTGGTCAATGCCTTTATCATGACAAATAATTTCTACCCTTTTCATTTCTAGATGTTTTCTTTGATTGAAACTAGCGGCCTTAGAGTCTTTGGGTTTTTGAGTAAAATTTCTCAAAGTTGTAAACAAATGTTTTAATATGACCTAAATAACTTATGTGAGGATTTATGTTTAAGACATCCATTGGTATATGTGTAATTTTCCCCGTATATTTAATACACGTTTAAAATGTCAGCATTTAGGTGTATTGCTTCATTGGACTTTGAAAAAGTTGCACTCCCTTTATCGCTATGCTGCTTTCCTCTATTTGGATGGCAAATGAACATTTTTGAGTTTCAATCATAGGTGTTTTTAAAACTTCTTAGTAGGTGTTTTTAGAACTTGATGAACACTTTATGAATGTGACAAGCCCATCTTATTTTCCATTTGATGAAATATTTCTCAAATTATGWTCTTGAGAAAACATAAAATAGAGTTATTTCATTCCATCTCCAYCAACAAGCCCATCTTATTTTCCATTTGATGAAATATTTCTCAAATTATRWTCTTGAGAAASMATAAAATAGAGTTATTTCATTCCATCTCCACCAAAATAATAGGTGTGTAAAATGCAATATTGCAAAATGAAATATGAAAACTCTTGGTTGTTTGACATATTTCAAAATAATTATKTATTTAAAGTGGAAACACTAGTATATTTCATAGTGCATAGGTATATGTATAACATGAATGAATTATTTATTTATAATGTGTTTTGAGATTTGTAAGGAATATCACCCTTATAAATAAAGGAGGATTCTTCATACCAATGGGAGATCCTTTGTGATTGACTTGTTATTGGAAGTTTTCATGTGTTATAAAAACTTGTGAAACAAAATTATAACTTCTAAATGATGTTGTTCAGGAGGATTCTTCATACCAATTGGAGATCCTTTGTGATTGACTTGTTATTGGAAGTTTTCATGTGTTATAAAAACTTGTGAAACAAAATTATAACTTTTAAAGGAGGATTCTTCATACCAATTGGAGATCCTTTGTGATTGACTTGTTATTGGAAGTTTTCATGTGTTATAAAAACCCGTGAAACAAAATTATAACTTCTAAATGATGTTGTTCATTTGTATTTTCAAATTCATCATTTTTTCATTGTGATTGGAAATGTTTTCTTTGAATTCATCATTTTTTCATTGTGATTAGAAATGTTTTCTTTGAACACTTCCATTTAGCTCCACAATTTGTCTTCTATCTTTTTCTTTGTTTAAGAGTAATTCTTTACAATAAACCTTGCATAATTCTCTTGCAATTATGCAAAACTATATTCTATTATTAATTTGATTAGCAATAAACACTACACTTTTGAAGAAATAATGTAATAAATTCATTTACCATCATAATTTTATGAATTATGTCACAATTCATAAACCCAACAAATCATACAAACATCATGGAAATAATGGTGTGAATGTTTGGACAACCAATGAACTACAAATTTTATAATATAACAAAAATGTAAACAAAACTTTAAACAATTAAAATTTCAAATTTTATAATATAACAAAAATGTAAACAAAACTTTAAACAATTAAAATTTAAAAATAATGGTGTGAATGTTTGGACAACAAATGAACTACAAATTTTATAATATAACAAAAATGTAAACAATTAAAATTTAGAAAATCATTGTATATACATATGAAGAGCCATCTTGGCCATCCTTGGTTACAAGTAAAATTTAGAAAATCATTTCATATATACATATGAAAAACAAGAAGAGGCCACCCTTGGTTACAAGTAAAATTTAAAAAACATATACTAAAAATGAATTGGTCCCTTCATTCCATGGGAACTCAATTGGAACCTTGCCATCCTCTGTCCCATAAACGACATCAAAATTTAGAAAACATATTCTAAAATGGAGTTGGACTCTTGATTCCATGGGACCTCAATTCGAACCGTGCCATCTTCTATTCCATAAACAAAATCAACTTCCACTCCATTCAATTTACAAATCTTGGGCTTTGGCGAAGCATATGCCCACATGTCACCACACCCTCTCACTTCCACCGTGGCACAACCTCCCCCACATCTCACACGCTCCACCGCGCCACCCGTGTTGAGCATATTGACGAGCCCAACAGCAGCGAACCGGATTCCACGTGGCATCCTCTTCACTGGGACAATGGTAAACAGCTCAAACTGGAATGGGTCGAGTTCCACGTGGATCTCGTCCGTTGGACTGATCAAGCAGAACCTGTGTGCCTGGAAAAAGTACACGGCGAACTCTTCCACTCCTTCCACGGCAACCATCTGATCGGAGACCTGGTACCACTCGACGTCTTTGGTAGAAACGGTTGAACGCACTCGCTTCGAGAACTGGGAGGCGCACATGTTCGCCCGTTCTTCCTTGTTCCATCCCCCTCCTTGGCAATTAAACGCCCCCACAACGCCCGAATACTGTTACACAGAACGGATGGATATTCATTTTATATATATGCAATTTGAATGCTGTTACACAGAACGGATGGATATTCATTTTATATATATGCAATTTGAATGCTGTTACACAGAGCGGATATATATTCATTGTATATATGCAATTTGATGGAGATATTCAGTGTGTATATACTCTAAAAGACTCGATAGATCTGGATTCTGAATCGTTACCTTATTTAGATTCCAGATCTTGAGCATGGTTTGGCCATCGTGGAGCGGATCGTTGAAAAGAGAACCACGAGTGGGAAGGGCGTAGTGTCGGCAGCGGAGGATGGACCCGTCGGGCAGTACGAGGCGCTTCAGTAGGGCAAAGTCGTGCTGACCGACCTTGTCGCTCACGTAGATGGGGCCTCCGGATATTGCACGGGAAGCCGCGTGGAACTCGGCACACGGGTGAGTGGTCTGGAACATGTCCCAGTCCGGCTGCATCACCTGTCCCATCCACAGACTGTTGAACGCACAGTGGACCATGTGACACCCTTGTAGCCAGTAGGTGTCGTTCGGGTCCAAACCGTTGGGGTCGTTCGGGTCTGAGCACGGCCAGAAGTCGTCCCCTGTACAAGAGCGGAGAATTTTAGATACTGGATTTCGTGATTTGATTAATGCCCCATTGGAATAATTGGCTATTAAAAATGCGAGGTTTTAAGATCGCTTACCAACTCGGCCTACGGAGATCTGGTCCGTGCCGAGGTAGACGAAGTCGTTGCCATGCTCCATGCTGGCGATGACTCCATTTCCATTAAAGTGCTTCCGCACAGAGGCGCTCAAACCCTGGAAATAGGCTTTATTTAGATCGACCCGACCGCCCAGCTCTTGGCACAGCAGCTCCATGACCTGTTAAAAAATTAAGATAGCAGCTTAATTACATAGAAACTGGCATACGATTCGCTCTAATCTCGAATAGATTATGCTCAGAGATAAGGAAAAACAATGAATGAATGAAAAATGAGGCACGCACATGAACAACGTCGACTTTAACGCCGTCGATCCCCGCCTGAGCAAGATAGGAGTGCATTGCTTCGTACAGATCGTGGGCGTGCTCCGGCGGGACAAGACCGATACCGTTGTCGACGATCTTGTCGACAGCGAGGTCCTTCATGGTGGTCAGCAGCCCGGGCGAAAGCGACGGTGTCAATATTTCTGAGGGCAACGTTGTCGTGTGCGGACGGACTCCGCCCCAGTACCCGCACAACGCGTGCCAGACGTAAACGTATTCCAAATTGCGGAACTCGGACTTCAGATCCCGCACGAACGCCCCCAGCCCGACATGAGCGTCTGATCGTGGTTCTGTGACATCGGTGTTGTTGTCAGGTTGCTTCTTGAGAAGAGATCCACCGACATAGCTGCTGAACTTGTAGTTTTCCTGGAAGCGCGTGAGCCTGCAGGGCATCTGATCGCCGGCAACGGTGAGCGCCATTGCTTCTTTGGATGGATCGGCGTCATGGGAGATGGACTGCCAGCCGTCATCGATGAGCACCAAGCCCGGGGGACATCCCCCCTCGACCAGGCGCTGAACACCCTCCCACACGCCCTCCGGCTTCACCGTCAAATAAAAGGCGTCCCACGTACACCAACCGAACTTGTTAATGATGCCCGGCGGGGTCTTCTCCTCCAGAAGTCTGAAAGTCCCCAGGTGGCACCTCACCGCGCGCATCGCGTCCTTCATGAGATCAAAAGGATCCGCCCCAGCGTGCACGTATACGCAGCTCCGGAAACTCGAACCGCGGACCTTGTCGGAGCAAGACTCCACGCACACGTCCACGTTGTCGTCTTCTCCAGGTTGCAGCGAGGCTCTAAATTGGCCCTCTATGATGGGAAGGAGGAGGACATATGGGTGCGGGGCTAGGTTCTGGGAGGCGGCCTTCGACGGAGTATCCAGAAGCAAGAATTGCGTCTCGATCTCCATGTCGGAACCATTGTTACCAACCCAGTGGGTCGTCCACCAGACCTTGAAACGGAAAATGCTGGCAAATTTCACGTCTTTCAGTTTTCCGAGCGAGGCAATCTGCCTGCTCTCGGAGGTCGCAGTGTCGAATCCCAGGAAACACCCGGTCCGATCAGCGACCTTGGAGTTGCAAATGGAAGAAAAGGGGGAGACAACGACATTGGGAGGGACGTCAAGCAAAAACGGCAAGTCATGAACAAAAAGCTTCCCGTCTAGCAGAGTAATGGGCTGCTCCACGCGACCCAACGGCATATCGACATCGGTTTGCAGATTGGGAGCCATTCAAAGAATTCAAACAATTTGATAACTTGAGGGAAAACAGTAAAACAGAACTTTGGGCTAAGCAATTAACAATTTGATAACTTGAGGGAAAACAGTAAAACAGAATACAAAACTGGGATTTTTAACAGCCCGCGGATTCGATACGAAGGCTTAAAAATTCAATCTTACCACTCAATCCAAGCTTCAAAATGTCGACACTCTGAATCGATCATCTAGTTTCTTCAACTTACGAGAATATACACACAGAACTCAGAATGCCGAAGACTGGGAGAGCCTTGCTATATTTATAGGCACAAATCGGGCATCGCCCTTTGTGTTTTTTAATTCAAAATATTTTTGTCACCAGACCTCGCGAAAGATCCCACCATTATTACCCTCCACTTGACTTGCGATGCGGGATAAACCAGTGATTAAATCTTTGCCACTTGTCGTGATTTCCAGAAGCGAAATAATACTCAGAGGCTACGCACGCGCCACGTATCATATTACTGTCGAACGTCGGTTTGAAAAAAGTAACCAACAAGCCCAGGGTTATTGTCTGGGTCCCGCCAGTAGGACCAACGAATATGTGGAATCCAGGGCTTGAGGGAAAGGAGCTTTAACGGATTCCAGAATTATCTGGATAATCTATTTTAATCAACAAATAATTTCTCAGTATTTACTGTAACAAACACAACTGCCGAGAGTCTTCGCAACTTATGTCGTATAGCGGAAGTTTCTTCCGCGAACTTGAATGGTACACAGTAAATCGTGTAATTTTCGATATTAGCAATGCTATTACCATTGAAGTTGGAACTTCAATGTCAATTTTTCACAGGATAGTGAATTTTCAATTTAGGGTGACACGTGTTTTTTAATAAGTATTTGTCGTACGCTTCTGTATTATATTTAATAGGGAAGTTAGTAGCTATTTAGCTTTAACCACCTTTGAATTTTGTGTTTATCATCTTTTCAACTTAAATTGTGATTATTTTAAGTTATCTAAACTCAGTGTAGAAGTTTGGATTAGATGTCAATTTAATATGGAAATTTTAGTTTTATCTTTTAACTATGCACAAGAAAAATTAAAAAACAATTTCAAAATATATATCTCGAGAAGTTTGGATTAGATGTCAATTTATTATGGAAATTTTTATTTTCTCTTTTGACTCCGCACAGGAAAAATTAAAAAACAATTTCAAAATATGTATCTCGAGTTTATATAGAATGTTATATCTAAACTACGCTAAGGACAATAGGGATTATGTGTTCATTTGAGATTTTAGAACTAGATTAAAAGACACGTATAAAATTTATTTTTTAATTTAATTTAAAAATAAGTATATAATTTATTTTTTAAATCAAAATAAAATACATTTTAATTTTATTTATTAAATTTGAAATAAAATTTTGAGATTTTAAACTTTATTGAGGAAGCTATCACTCCATAAGGTTTGGAGGAGTTTGAACTTTTATTAAACTTATTTGTAATTAATTAAGTAAAATCTAAATTAAACTTATTTGTAATTAATTAAGTAAAAGTAATTTTATTTTATATTTTACAAAGATAAATATGATTTATTATAATTTTTAATTTGATTTATATATTAATTTTAAGTGATGGTAACTTTAAAATGTATAAAAGAATAACTTTCAATGCAATTAAAAATATGAGTAATGATCATAATTTTTTTATAAAATATGATTGGGAACAATTTTGTATCATGTCATATGAGTTGATTTTAATTGTCTTTAACTTGGAATAATTATCTATTGATGTGATAATTATTGTTATAATTATTTTGTTATATTGATTGTAAGATAATATTTATAACTTTATGAGTAATGATCATAATTTTTTTATAAAATATGATTGGGAATAATTTTATATCATGTCATATGAGTTGTTTTTAATTGTCTTTTAACTTGGAATAGTTATCTATTGATGTGATAATTATTTTGTTACATTGATTACAAGATAATATTTATGAGTTATATTTGAGGAAGTTATCACTCCATAAAGTTGGGAGGATTTTGAACTTTTTAATTATCTAAATTAAACTTATTTGTAATTAATTAAGTAAAAATAATTTTAATTTATATTTTATAAAGATAAATATGAATTATTATAATTTTTAATTTAATTTATATATTAATTTTAAATGATGATAATTTTCAAATGTATAAAAGAATAAATTTTCAATGCAATTAAAAATATGAGTAATGATCATAATTTTTTATAAAATATGATTGGGAACAATTTTGTATCATGGCATATGAGTTGTTTTTAATTTCCTTTAACTTGGAATAGTTATCTATTGATGTGATAATTACTTTATTACATTGATATATTATTTTGCAGTAGTTATTTATTTGATATAATTAATTAGGATTTAATGTGATATTTATATAAAAAAAAAATTAAGATTTGATATGAATATTAATTTAATTTAATTTATATATTAATATGTATTTAAAATTAATATCTATTCATTATAAAAAGAAAAAGAATAATGAGTGAATTGTTGGTTTAATTGGTTAGTGTCATCTTTAAAGTTTTCTTTTAACTGTCGATATTCCTATGTCAAAATCCATATTGGAATATGATTTCATGAATCTTTCAATACAATCACAAAAAAAAATAACAAACAGTAATTCACTATGTCAAAATTCACATATGAATATGATATACAGAGAATAATGCCCAATTGTAATAAATTTTAAATTCACTATGTCAAAATATATACCTGCAAATATAATTATGATAAAGCCAAACATAACTAATGAAATATAACAAGGTATATGAATAAATTATGCTATAAGAGTATGTAACAAAGAGAATAAAGAGAATCCTAGAAAAGTAATTTCAACTACAAAGTTACATGAAAAATGAGAAAGAGACCTCATGTAAGATTCAAATCTCCAATAATAAACAATTCTAATAAATTTTAAATTCACTATGTCAAAATTTAAATGCAAATATGATTATGATGAAACTAAGATATAACAATATAACTGTTGAAATAATGTAACTGCGAAGAGCATTCTTATTATTTTGTTATTGGATTAAATCCCCATTGTGGATTAATCATGTTATTATTATTATTGGATTAAATCCCCATTGAGGATTAATCATGTCATTATTA
>SNQJ01S0018289.1:78894-97077 GCA_010110895.2 Picea sitchensis | reverse complement strand
ATTTTTTTTTACTCTTGCAGAGTTATACTCCGGCCTAAATAATAATGCAGTGATGAAATGCCCAAATGATTAACAGGAAGAAATGTGTAGCAATTTCACAACCAGAATGCAGAAGGTACAGTTGCGCGACAATAGATCTTGTATGTTCTATTTGTTTTTTTGTTTATGTCCCTAGGGGCATGGATGATTTTAGGGGATAAATTTCGCTCATGGGCTAATTTTCCATGGTTTTTCCAAAAACAAGATTCGCTATTTTAAAAATGATTTGCCCAAATTCTATAGGATAAATTTATTTTACCTTAAAAATCGCCAAAATTTTATAAAAACAATATAAAATCCTTATAAATTTGAATATTTTTACAAAAATATCGTCAAACATTTATAGTTGGCATATGAAAGATTAATAAGATTCACCAAGGCTTCTAAATTTTAAAACAAATTTCCATCCTTAAAATCATCCCTGCCTAGGGGTGGTGATCCAAAATATATTTGCAGAATGAAATGAATACAAATTATTATCAAAATATGCTTAACACAGAATAATAGATATACAGTAAAACTAGTTTCTATTCAATAAGGAAATAAGCTGAAACTATAAAATGCAGTGGAAACAAGCTTGCTAGAATGGTGGCGACTTATCTTTGAGAAGAGATATGATGGTTGCACTCATTCGCGAGAAGATCATTACAATGAGGCTCTGAAGGCCTTTTTATAATAAACATGAATGTCAAAAACCCTAGACATCCAAAAAACCTAACCCTAGGAGATGAAGTGCCAAAAGTCATGTGGGCCCTATTTGGGTAAATTAGTACATCAATTTCCTGGGGTCGTAACTTTTGCATATGATCTCCGTTTTAGGCCCACGATAGCCCATTGGAAATGTCTATCCGAGAACTACACATTTTTCTGCTATTTCTTTACAGCCATTTTTTACTGTGGAGAGCCCTTAAAAACGATGTTTAGGGCCTCAAAATGGCCCCATAAGACAGGGACCCGAAAACTAAGGAAAAAAATGCCAAACTGAGCCAGTTGGAATAGGTGGGAGACCACCGAAATCCATCTAGATCAATCCTCCCCCCTTAGGAAGCAATGGTATCCATTGCGTTGAGTTCCCCCATCAGATGAAGAAATTTTTGCTGAATTTGGCCCCGGGTGAGCCACTTGCCTTGGTGCAAGAGTTGCCTTGCTTTGACAACTCGATAAAGATGGATCCTTTGCTGGTGAGTGCCCTTGATCTGTTTTTCCATAATATGATCACTGGATTCCTGTTGTATGCAGTCGGGGTTGAGCTCTGTTGGTGTCAGTTGTTCTGTTATCTCTGAGGTGTCCAATAATGGTGGGAAATGCGGTCGAAGGATATCCACGTTGAACACTGGGTGAAAGCCAAGGACAGGAGGAATGTTGAGCTTGAAACCATTATCAACCAAAGAATTTGTGATGGTGTACGACCCATAATAGAGTGGGAAAATCTTCCGATGGGGTCCTGTAAGATGCTCTTTCTGCAAGTGCAACCAAACTTTGTCGCCCACCTGAAACTTATGTGGCACTCGGTGTTGATCATGGCATTGCTTGTACTTGTCATTAGACTTATGTAGGATATCATGAACCTGTTGGTGGATGTGATGGATTTCTCAATGAACCAATCAACTTTGTAAACTTCAGTTGGAGCAGGATATGAGTCGACCGAGGTGACTGTAAGGGGTAGTGCAACATCTATGGGACCCAATGGTTGGAATCCCAACCCCACCTGAAAGGGGCTATGGTTGGTTCATCTATACAGGGATCGGTTGTAGCTATGTTGAACATAGGGGAGACTCTCTTTCCATGTGAGAGGGTGCTTTGAATTATACATGCACAGGATATGCACGATCATTCGATTTACGACCTCGGTTTGACCATCTATTTGGGGGTGGAAGGTTGTGGATTTGGTGAGCTTGGTGTCCTGCAGTGACCAGAGGCTTGACCAGAATGTGCTGAGAAATCGACTGTTTCGATCTTAGACAATGGTTTTTTGGATTCCAAAATGTATCTAGACTCATTCAAAGAAGAGCTTGGCAGTGGCCTTTGCTGTGATGCTCTTCTTGTAGGTGGCCATAATCGCCTTCTTAGAAAAGTGATCCACAACCAAAAAAACACAGTCATTGCCCCGCTTGGTGGACAGGAGGACTGACATGTAGTCCATTGAGATGGATTCCCATGGCCTTTCAGGAGTAGGCAGAGGGGTGTACATGCCATGTTTCTTAGTGGCTGGTTTGGAAATTGCGCAGGTAGTGTAGGACATGATATACTTGCTAACCTCCTGTCGAAGTTTCGGCCAATAGAAATGTTTCTACAACATTTCCACTTGTCTTTTCGACTCCAAAGTGTCCTGCCACCCGAATGTAGTGGGATTTTAAGATCAACTTCGCTTTCTCTCTTGATGGAACATAGATATGGCCCAGACGACACAACAAACCATCTTGAAGATGGAAATTAGAGACAACTGCATTTGCGCCCAACATTTGGTATGTGGTGGTGAAGTCCAGTTCTGTATCATAGAGTTGGGGCCATCCAGAGGTATCATGGCTGCAAGATTCTAGCACCATGGTGAGTTTCGCGACTGGCAGTCTGTTGAGGCAATCAACGACACAATTGGTGCTTCCCATTTCATACTTGATGTTGAGGTGGAATTGCTTCAAGTACGTGGACCACTTCTGATGGGGGTCATTCTGCAATTTTCCTTATGTCTGCACAAATTGCAGTGGCTTATGATCAGTGTGGATGACTGTCTCCTTCCCAAGAATGTAATGTCTCCATTGGTGACAAAATTGCATAATGGAGTACATTTCTTTGTCGTAAGTAGGGTACTTATGAACAACATCTAATAGTGTCTCACTATGATAGGCCATGGGGTGGCCATACTGTGTGAGAATGATTCCCACAACATAGTATGAAGCATCTGTCTCGATCTCAAAGGGATGTTGCAGGTCCAGTAGTGAAATTACTTGGGTTGAGCACAAGCACTGCTTCAAATCATCAAACACTTGTTGTTGGGACTCACCCCACACAAATTTCTCCTTACCACCACCCCTGGTTACTTAGGGTCCATGCAATATGGGAGAATCCCAACACGAACCTGGGGTAGAAAATGGCAAGGTCTAAGAAGATATGAAGCTTAGTGAGTGTGGTTGGGGCTAGCCAGTCACGGATGACTTGTATTTTGGATGGATCCACATGTACACCATGTTGATCAACAATGTATCCTAGGTAATGAACCCTGTCCATGCCGAAAGAGCATTTTTCCAAGTTGGCGTAGAGATGGTGTTTCCGTAGGGTGTGCAGAACCTACTGAATATGTTGCAAGTGTTCTGCCCAAGTCTTGCTGTAAATGAGGATGTCATCCATATACACCACTAAAAAAGTATTGGTGAATGGTCACAGGATATTGTCCATCATCCTCATGAAAGTGGGTGGAGCATTTTTCAAACCAAAGGGCATGACAAACCATTCAAAAAGACCTTCCTTTGACTTGAAGGCGATCTTCCATACATATGTTCATTCTATCGGGACCTGGTGGTAGCAAGAATTCAGATCAATCTTACTGAAGTATTTGCCCCCCATGAGATGATCAAGGAGGTCGTTGATTCGGGAAATCAGGTGCCAGTTTTTTACTGTGATTTTATTCAGGGCCCGGTAATCAATGTAGAGTCGCCAGGTTTCATCTTTCTTCTGTACCAACATGATTGAGCTTCCACAAGGTGATGAGTTGGGACAGATGTGCCCCATGTGGATAAGTTCTTGGATCTGTCACTTGATCTCCTTATTCTCTGATAGAGAGCGGTGGTAGACTGGCCCATTCGACAGTGGTGCGTCGGGGATCATATCAATGGGGTGCTTGACCTGACAGTGCAGAGGTACCCTGGTAGGTGAGGAGAAGATATTTGAGTATTCTTCCATGACCTTATCCACTTGATTCTCTTGTGTGGAGAGGTCGGTTGCAGAGGCTCTGGATGTGGCTGCGATATTTTGCTCATTCTGAGAAAGAATCATGAAGAAGACAAACTTCCCTATCTGAGAGATTACCTTTCTGCATTTCTTGGCAGAGATCAAGGAAATAGAACTGGGTGGGACTGCCTTAGGTATCCTGTACAATTTCTTGTTCAAAGTAATAATAACAATGCAAGGCCTAGACTCATATACAACATGACGTTTCCATAAATATGGTTAGACCAAAAGAAAATTACAAACTTCGAGAGGGGAAACATCACACAATACCTCATCTTTGAAGGGATTGATGTTGTATGACAGGCGACACTGTTGGCTCACACAGATGTCGCTTCCTTGGTGGAGCCATCCGATGGGGTAGGGTTGCGGATGCGACGTTTTCAGTAAGGCGAGTTGCTTGATAACCTCTACTAATATGAGGTTGTTCTGGCTACCACTATCAACGATGAATTGTAGTGGGGTACCCTTCACCCACATCTATGAATGAAAAATGCGCTCGCCTTCCTATGGCTCGTCTGGTTCACCGGGCTGGAGCTTGGTGGTAGCAACAATAGAACTGGGTTTTGTGTCTATGATCCCTCTCCCCCTTTCTGGTTCTAAATTAGATTCATAACCCACATATGATTCAAAGGCTTTCACCTCAGCCATAAACGACTATTTCGAGTGGAAATCAACAGTGTTATGCCACAGACTCTTATGGAAGTTGCACCACTTCTCGGTATATTTCTTTGTCTTTTTGATGTCTTTCTTTGCTTGTGGTGTGGACTGGTTGTCTTGAGGCTATCCATATTTTCTTTGTCCTTTTTTCTGCAAGTTGGGGCCGCCCTTTACTGGATTTTTTTGTGAGGGGTTCCTAGGCCCAAATTGTCATGTCTTTTGTTTGAGCTTCTTCTCGATTTTGACGACATATCGGTAGGCCGGGCCCAAGGATGAGATGTCCAAAAGATCCATTTCGGCCTGTATGTATCTATACAGCCATCGCAATACTTGAGCACTAGATGTCACTCAAAATATTTGATACCCAACTTGGTGCGCAAGGTATGGAAGATATTTGTGAACTCGGGCACCACTTGATCGCTTTCCTGCCGCAACGTGGTCCATTTTTTGTACATGTTGTCATAACTTCCAACAAGGTAGTATTGTTCCTTAATAACATCCCTAAAGGACTCTTAGGTGAATGTGACTGTAAGTTCCTCTATTTCCTTTTTCTCACAGGAAGTTTCCCACCAATCTTTGACATGGGGGACGACTTTGAGGAGCGCAAAAGTAATCTGTTCTCTATTTGAGAAGTTATGGAGAGAGAAATACTCTTCTAGCAGATTCAACCATTTGTCTACCACATCTACGTCTATCTGACCTTCAAATATAGGAATATCAAAGTTGATTTGTACCTTGAAGGGGGCGGCGCCTCCATTTGAGGAAGATGTGTCGCCTGTTGGTAGCTGCCGAAGGATTTGTGCAAAACTATCCATCATCTTGTTCCTCTATTGCATGAGGGCTTCCTCAAGCAACATTTTGAAGGGATCTCCTATCCCTTCATCTTTATTTTCTTCGTCCATTAGAGGTCGTTTGGGCGTGCGAGAGATTTTGTCCTCAAAAGAAACAAGCTCGAGACCCAATTCTTTGTACCCTGACCTCGTTGGGGACATGCATTAAGAATGACAAGGAGCACACCGCTCTGATACCACTGATCTAGAATATATTTGAAGAACGAAATGAATACAGATTATTATCAAAATATTCTTAACACAGAATAATAGATATACAATAAAACTGGTTTCTATTCAATAAGGAAATAAGATGAAACTATAAAATGCAGCAAAAACAAGCTTGCTAGAATGGTGGCATCTTATCTTTGAGAAGAGATGTGACGGTTGCACTCATTCGCAAGAAGATCATTACAATGAGGCTTTGAAGGAATTTTTACAATAAACAAGAATGTCAAAAACCCTAGACATCCAAAAAACCTAACCCTAGGAGATGAAGCGCCAAAAGTCATATGGGCCCCGTTTGGGTAAGTTAGTACATCAACTTCTCGGGGTCGTAACTTTTGCATACGATCTCCATTTTAGGCGCAGGATATCCCGTTGGAAAGGTCTATCCGAGGAACACACATTTTTATTCTATCTATCAATGGTCATTTTAATTATGGCGAGCCCTAAAAAACGTTGTTTAGGGCCTCAAAAACAACCTCGCAAGTTAGGGACTCGAAAACTAGGGAAAAAATTGCCAAACTGGAAAACTGCCAAAATGAGCCAGTTGGAATAGGTGGGAGGACACCAACATCCATCTCGATCAGGTAGGATATTCAGGTTTTATACAGACAAGGGTTTACCCTGTGCTATATATCTCTAATATACATGTGGGGTCCAATAATAATACTCAGCCCAATATCTCAAGGCACCAACTAAGGAGGCTAGATTGTGCCCTTAGTCGTACTACCCGACTACCCAGGTACTAGAGAGTATCTTCCCGAGTGGTTTTCTTGGCGGAACTATATCAGTCAGGCGCTCAATCGGTTTATCTATGGAGGGCTTCAAGAGATCTAGGTTGATTCATATGCAAGTGTTGTCTAATGCGCTACCAATCGAAGGGGTACCAACAAGGGTTACAAGGGTGACCAACAGATGTGCGCTTAGGTACCACTTGTATTTCCTACGTGTATGACTCCCCGACCACAGTTTTATGCATAGAACAACATATCTTTGTAGCTTTAAGATGTTGGAATACGTCTCTACCCTGAAAAAAAAATTAACCCACAATTTTCTACCGAGGAAGGTGCTCTGATACCACTTGTAGTATTCCAGATATAAAATAGTATGTAGAACATAAATATTTTAGCTAGAAATGGCAGAGAAGAAATGATATAATCAAAACAATACCAGAATAATACCAGAATAACACCAGAAAGAGCACTTTGATTATTGATAGCAATGTTCACTTGCCTCTTTGAGGGGGAAACCTCCAACAGAGCAGAGCTCTATCACAATAATATCCAAGATAAGATTTCTCATACCCTCTACTTCTATGTATACTCTATCTATCCAAAAGAACAATCTAAAGGAAGATCCTTCTAGAAGCGAAAGCTTCTATTAGGTCTTCCTACATTTGACTTATTCTTCCTTATTGCTAGGCCTGATTAATATTGGCCTTTATTACATGGAATTATATTATTCTACCTACGTGAGGGGTTAGGGAGGTTAGGTTCCTAACACATTTGGACATTTGGATATTGATAAATTCAATGGCCACAACTTCAATTTGTGGAAGAAAAAGATGAATTATTTTCTTATTAAAAGAGAGAAGAAGGAAGTTGTCATGAAGAACATGAAGCCTAACACTATAAAGTGGGAGGATTGTGACAAGATGAATAATAAGGCCATTTCCTTGATTGACCTAAATCTATCCAATTATGTGTTAGTGAATGTGTTAGGGGAAACTACAATAAGGAAGCTTTGGTATAATCTTGGTTCATTGTACGAGGCTAAATCCATTATGAATTTGATATTCCCGTGGAAGAAGTTATATGCTATGAAGATGAAGGATGTTGATAGGATTACAAATCCCCTTAATGCCTTCAATCCATGCAAATGTGAATTAGTAGAAGAGGAATTATAGTCATCATGTCAATCTCTAATAAGTTATAGACATCATTTTCCTTCCTATCATGAAATAAGAAGGAAGATAACATTCATTCTAAGCTAGGATCAAGTCCTTGACTTGCTTAATCAATTCAATTCCATCAGTGATGGATTAAAGGACAATGAGTGATTCATAGCCTTGTTCTATAGTCTTTTTGATTCTTCGGAGAATTTGATAGTTGCAATCAACAAAGATACAAAGAAAATCTCAAGTTGGATGAGACTGTGGGTCAGTTGCTACAGGGGGAGACAACGAGAAGAACTTCTAAAATAAACATTGATTTACAAGCATTGGAGATTAGGGGTTTTTCTAAGGAGTGAAATGATGAAAGATCTAATGGGAGGAAATCTAGATCTAGAGGAATATATGCTAGTACATGTAAGAAGTAGAAAGAGTTGAATTGCTAGAGATGCCATCAAAGAGGGCACAAGATGAGTGAATGCAAGGTCAATCCTTCGAAGGAGAAATAAGAAAATAAGGAGGATCATGTTGTTTGGATTCCTATTTGTGAGGACAACATGTATCTCTCTTTGAAATTTTTGTTAACCAATGCCCATGAGGAGGCACAATTGATAAATTTAGGAGCTTCCTTCCATATAATTCCTCATAGGGAGTGGTTCACGGATTATGGAGAATCACATAGAGGAAAAACGTTTTTTGGAGATAATTTTAGTTTTGAAATTTTCAAACACGGTGGTGTGAAATGCCAATCCAAAGATGGATCTATAAAGTGGATTCCCAATGTGTGGCATGTGCTAGGATTGGAATGGAACTTAATTATATTGAGCCAAATGGAAAATGTACATGTCAATACGATTTTCTCTAAAAGGAGGTTGTAGTTTGGTTTGAGGGGCTATGGTTTTGGATAAGGGTGTTTGAATTGGAACTTTTTACAAGTTAGATGTGACTACTCAAGTCATGGGTAATGGAAATTTAGTGTCAACCAAAAATGACAAATCAATGACAAAATTGAAGACATAAACCATCATGTTGTGGCATCCTCGGGTGGGACATCTTGGTGTAAAAAACTATGAGAGTTTTTCACTAAGAAGATTGTCCATGGAATTGATGATTTGAGGGAGTCTTTTGAGTTTTTCGAGGCATGTGTGCTCCGAAATCACAAGACATGATGATGGTGTTTTTTTACTAGAGAGTACAAAAATTACCACTTAAGGATGGTGTAACTTAAGTAACAGACAAAAGGAGGAAGCTAGAAATCCATGCACAAAATCCATTTTCTACTATATCTCAAGAAAAGAAAGGATATTCAACAATAAAATGAATCCAATAATTTAAGGTATGAGATACAACAAACAATGTAAATGAATTTATTCATAATGGAAACAAATAGACTTACAAATCAACACCTCAATATAGTTGTAGATGCAATGTGAGATCCAAAGCCACCTTGACGGAGGGACCTTTGCCTCCTTGTTTGCTCAAGTCCAAGATCTTAGTGGTAGAAACAAGATTCCTATATGGTAGAAAGAATTCAGTTTTATGGTGCTTTGTTCTCTCTAGAGGAATTTTGGTTGCATAACCTTGCAATGGGTGAATGATGGTAGATGGAGTGAGTGACCTCAATGGCTTTATGTATAGGTGAAATAGTAGACATTTTTTATAGCTATCTTCAATGTGAATAATCCCATTGTATTAATGAAGTAGTGGGATAAGGATAACTAATGAAGAGTATATCAAACCCTATATTTGGAAATGACAACTTGATAAGGTCCACTTTTGGACACTATGCCATTTTTGAAAGGCACACATGAATTAATGAGCTGGAAAATATTAATTTTCTAATTTTAGGGCCAAAGCACAAATTTTAAAGGATTTAGTGCATGCCTTGAACACATAAAATATGCCAAATATTGTGCTCTAACATTTTTGGTCAATCTTGAGGTTGAACTCGGCTCAAAATGAAAGATTAAGGTCACTTGATGATGAAGATGATGGAAATGGGGGCTAAATATGCCAAAGTGGTGTATTGAGATGAAAGTGCTCATGACAAAATAAGTGCGCAAAATTAGGCTAAACAAAAAAATTGATTTTTCTTGAGTAACAACAAAGCTCAAGAGGTTCTTGAGTTGATGCATTTTGATACCTGTGGGTTAATGAATGAGGTATCCATTGGAGGATCTCACTATTTTATCGCTTCCATTGATGACTTATCATATGAAGTCACGGGTTTACTTCATGAGGATGAAAAGTGATGCACTTGAAGTTTTTAAGACCTAATTTGGTGCATTGGTTGAAATGCATAGTGGGAAGAAGGTGAAGACATTGAGAAGAAACAATGGTGGTGAGTATTCTTCTAACAAGTTTGGTAATTTTTGAAAATATCATGGTATTGCAAGGAAAAATACCACCACATATACTTCTAAGAAAAATAGTGTTGCTAAGAGGTTGAACCAAACCTTGATGGATAACACACGAAACACGAAAGTATTCTTGTTTAAGAAAAATCTTTTGGGATGAATTGGTTGCTACAACAAACTATTTGACTAGTAGATCACCTAATTCAATGTTGGGTGACAAGACACCGAAAGAGTCCTAGAGTGGAGATAATCCCTTTGTTTCACATCTTAGGGTTTTTTACTATGAGGCTTACATGCATGTACCTAAGGTGAATATGAAAACAATTGACAACTAAATCAATCAAGTGAAATATTTATTGGATATATAGAAGGAGTCAAGGAATATAAGTTTTGGATTACATTTTAACATTAGCATGCCCATAGTCATAATTTGATCTTCAAGGAGGAAAAATATTCTGAAGATTTACATGAAGAATTTCTATCGGTAGAAAAGGTACAACATGTAACAATTTTGGATTTCTAATTTGTAGATGAAGATCAAGTTGAAAAGTAGCCACAATGGTTGGATGTAAAAATTCCTTAGGAAGGAGATAAAAATCAGCATGAATAAAATTTTCCATACTAGGACTGAATGACAATGTGCATATTGAACACGATCAACATTATCAAGGTTAGAATTTAAGGAGGAGCCTTCATGAGTGAAAGAGACCTAATATGTATGGTTATGAGCCAATTGATATTAGTTTTTTTTCTTTATCTTCCATGGGTTATGAGCTGAGAAATGTCAAAGATGATCTTAATGATGAGGAGGCCACTCGTTGGAAGAAAGACATGGAGGAATAAATGAAGGCATTGGAATAGAACTAGACTTTGCATTTGCAATTTTTGCATGAAGGAAGGAAGGTGTTTGGATGAAAATTGGTGTTCAAGAAGAAGTATAATGTAGATGGTTCTATGGAGTGGCATAAGGCTCATTTGGTATCAAAGGGATACACTTAATTAGAGGGTGTTGATTATGTAGAGACCTTATCTCTAGTGGCCAACATGGCCTTTAATGGGTTGTTGTTACGAGGAAAATGTCTCTATGGCTAGGGGTAAACCACAACAAACGGAATGACACCCAAAAATCAAATCTAGTATCAAGTATGCTAGATAAATAGAAATGATAACAAGAGAAGGCTAGAATCCTACCTCTTCTGAATGTCCAAAGAAGACCACAGTTGAGCTCACGATCGAAAGATTGATACCTGCAACTTGTTCTCAATAACCAAGATACACAAGCATATGGAAATTATATAGAATGTTAGCATATAAACTAGCATAATCCATTAACACGTGTAACAAATATTCCCATGGAAAGTAATACAAATATTTGTGACATATAATTGGATGATAAATGAGTATTTCTATTAATGTAATCAACATAAGTACATAGGTGACAAAATTCTGTAACGACACATATTGGAACCAAGAAACTAAGTCCCTCCAACTGGGTCTTCACCACTTCAATCCTCCACAAAGGAAAGCTAGCAAGTAGTAAGAGTGGTTTAGTTTCTCGTTCTCAATATAGGAAGATCTAGGGGGATGAACACACAAGAAGTTCAGAATTTCAAGGAAAAAGGGATGTAGACTCAATATGAGGTGAAATTTCTCCAGAGTGTCTTTTCTCTCAATAATGAATGTATCTTCAAGGATTTTACATGGCTCAATTTATAGCCTTCAAATGGAATTGAAGGGTCAAGTTAGAGCGTTTCCAGTATATGGAAGGTCAAGGATCATGGGTCTCATGACATGAAATGGAAACCTGACATATTTTTTTTAATTTTTGAGCACAAAACCTGATTTACGTGGGCTGAAATGGAGAAACTTGCATATATGCAAGTTGTCTCACTGTGGCCCATGTGTATGGACAAAACTTTGAATTTTTTACTCTGGAATGAACAAAAAGGGGAACTTGAGTCTACAGAGGGAAAGGGAAGGCCATCAAAGCAAGATGCATGGAGTGTGGAAACATTGCTATGACAGATGCCCCCTAATGTTTCAGGTTAGAGGATAAATCACGATGGTTGAAACACATTATAATTCCCAGAGGTGGAGTAGTGAGGACCCAACTGGAAGAACTAGTTACTCATGAGAATATTACAATTCATATTGACTATGTACACATGGCTGCCAAACTTTATTACAATGCAAATCCATGTGGATATATAACAAATAGTTGTTCATGGCCATGAATAGGCAATACAAAGTGGACATATGCCATAGGTTGTCATAGTCATGAACAAGACATAGTGGGGTCCAGTCTCAAAATCAAATGAAGATATCTGTATACAATGGAGTACAATATGATCTTCCATGATCATTGAAGTCACATAGGTATTGATCCGATGAAATAAATCAACATATATGGGATGTTGCAACTGTAAACTGGAGGTCTTCTACACTATCCTCCAAAGGTGAAAGTCTACATCATGTGAATAAAAGAGTTGGATTCGAACACAATGAGACTTCATTTGATTACCTGTCATTGAGGTATACCATTAAAAAACGTGAGACAACCCACCAATAATGAAAGTAGGTGTCAAGGCACCGAGTACGTTCAACAAGTGCAAATAAAGGTGTTGAAGCACACAGTGTCACCAAACAAGACAACATGCATTCCACAACAACCTGTAGAAGAGTTTTGTTTCTTCTCATTGTCCATTTAATATTTTAAAACAATTTCCAAATGAATACAAAGTCATTTATTTCCACTATGTTCAGCGTCAACTCATCAACCACTTCCCACGAATGATTTCAATCATAAAATACAGACTCAAAAGTCGTGCTCAATTATGTCCTTTAATTCATTTAATAGTTAAATTGTAATGAGGTTATACTGTCACAGAACCTGTGTCTATCTCTACTACAATACATGATATTCATCCACGCACATAAAGGATAGCCAAATACAACCATCAATATTTTAATTTCAAGATCCAGACTTGCCACTTAACACATAGACAACAATCACCATTTTAACTCATACTATGCTTGGAATACACAGACCATTCAACAAAATGCATAGTATTTTTGTGACTGTATAGGTTCAACTACTCTGAGTCTAAACATCCACAATGTTGGGCTATCAATCAATATAACGAGGTAGCAACAGTAAGCCTGGTCTCATCTCATAAACTGATCAAATTTACAACAAAACCATTTTGTTTCAAAACCTATGACCATCTTTGATAGCGCAATCAATAATATCCATAACATATACAGTGGATGGCCATGCCACAATTACCATGATTTCAATACTCCCATTTGGAAATATTAAACACACACTCACAAAAATCATTTACTCAACCTAACATGTTGTAGGAAGGCTACACATACCCACGCATCACGCGCGAAAACATTGTTGTGACTTAATCAATTAAAACTAATGTTGGGTTAACAATTCAATAATCACCATGTAAAAGACAACGACTGTGTATTCGAACCCATTTCTCCAATCAACCAATTTACAATGTTGACTTTATAAATTAGACTGTTATAATAACCAATTGCAGTGACTAAATACCAATAACCACAACCACTATCAGGATAATCAACAGAGACGGGCCAACAATAGAACACTATCGACGATGCACCACTAACTCATAACCATCAACCATGTATCCAACAGGACATAAAAGGTTCTCTTTATGAAAATTGGGCTTTGAGTAATCAAGGATTCTCCCTGTGGACCAACACAGGGAGACTGGATTCGACCCCCACCATCGAGTGAGAACTTACGAGACCAATGATGCACACACAGGGTAAACCACCACTAACTTGTAGACAGGGTGACAACTCTCGTGATAGGAGAGACTATGAATAGAGGAGAAAGGCTTCACTTTGGTCTTGTAACAACACTTAGAGAACACAGGTTATAACCTTCGTGGTTTTCCCAATCAACCCATGAATGCTGAGATAAAACATAGCTAAGAAGTATCAATCAAATTTAAGCAAGCCCTTTGGCATAACTGCCATTGTAACCTACTGCACAAACATAAACAACATGAATGAACCTAGACCCAAGTGAAATGATACACAGTGACAAAAATGTTTCAAACCCAGTAAACCCCATAACAATGAACAACTAGGTATGGTGATAATAAAGCGTGGAGACGGCCAAGCCATATGGACCGAATTAAAACCCTCCAACCAAGACCAACAAGGATGACAGAGAGCCTTCATGGCTTCTAACACCCAGAATGATCCATAAAACTGTGACTTCAAACATTACTGCAATAAAAATCACACCAACCATCTATTCCAGAAAAATATCACAATTTTACATAGTTTCCAATCTCAAGGAAAGCACAGACCCATACATCTCAAGCCAAAATATATTTCATAACCAGAATAGATTCATGGATGGAAAAAAGACATACCTGTAACCAAGAACACCTTAAAAATGCAATCTTGGTTGAGTGGTTCTTCCTCTACTTGAAAGTCGGAGCCTAACCACAACAAAGCAGAGTTGAACAATTGCCAAGCTAGGGTGACAGACAGTGGAAGGAGTATGAGTGATGTGCAGTAAATGCAAGTCACCTCCACCCCCACTCATTCAATTCCTTAGTACACACCAACCAACCTTCCATTAATCCTCTTAATAAATCTATGCATCGAACTTAACACCCATCACTTGTCAAATGCACTACCCATATCACATTTAACCATTGCCAACTATACCATAACACATATCAACCATGCTTCATATAACTCAATAAATCACATAGCTATTAACTTGTTAGCTAGGACTAACAACGATCTTTTAATTTCAATGTATGTAGAGTAGCATATTAGCATAGTTTGATCTCTTCCTTTTTCATTTTGTTTATATTGCTTTCATTTCTTTTCAACTGCTTCTTATATGTTGTTACTAACATGTCTCTTATGCAGGTGTCACAGTAATGAATCCAGGAACATATAGCAAGGATAACAATGGATAACATAGGCCATTGTAAGATGAAATTAGAGCCTAGAGCGATCAAACAAACACAAAACATGCCTTATCCATCATTCATCTGTCGCAATCAGAACCAACACATAATATGCCTTATCCATTATTCATTTGTCGCAATCAGAACCAACACATAATATGCCTTATTCGTCGCCAATAAAATCAAGATTCCATCAATCATGTAGAACCCTGTAAGTGATGTCGAATAGCAGCATAAACATGAAATAAGAACCAGATATGATGTCCCAATATACAAGGGGGTCCCACCTACTAGTATCATATATTTTATTAGCTTATAATAATAGGCTTTAGCAATACTTTGCTGGAAAAAAACCTCGTTGCGATTTTAATCGTCAACAAACTGGTGAATCCACAGGGAAATTTGTTTTCAACAGATTTAGAAATCAGAACTCATGTTTTCACAGACCAAGAACAACAGGTCAAGAATATATAACCAGGAATATTATGCAACAGGGGGAAGTGAGCGGATTTAATGGAAAAAAGGATCGAGAATTTGGGAATAACTCATGAAAAGTGTTAAGTATGAGGAGTTTTACCACTGTGTGCATAATCGTTCAACCGGGATCGACCCTTAACTTCAAGGATAAATTTTATGGACTTGCTCTCTTAAATTCTCAACTGGGTGAAGATAAGGAAAGCAAAAGTGGGAGATAACCCAAAAGTTTCTAGACAGTAGTGGAAGTAGATAACGAATGCAAGGGTACTTTCAGGGGAAACATCGTGACAACTGTGTAAGCTTAATTGTTATTGACTAACAATGCCTCGCAGGAGTGTCACTGTGGAAGAACTAATCCAACATCTTATTTTTTATCAAATCAACTAAAAGATGGTAAGCAATAAAATCATGACAGAAATAAAATTGCAAAATTTAAAATATCAACAATAAAATGACATAAATGAAAAAGCAGCAAGAAATTTTTAAAACAGAAGGAAAAAATCAGACTACTGTAAAACAGAAACGAAAATAGTGCAAAATTGAAAACAGAGCTAAGTTACTAGTATATAGAAAATCCAAACAGTGTTAACATTTTTCACGTTGGTCCCATGTAATGTTTCAAGTGAGAATAGTTAGTACTGTAGGAAGACAATTGCTCCTGTAAATCCTTTAGAATGCAAGAGTTATTATCTAAGACAAAATAAATTTTGAACGGACCCAGAAATAACACTTGGAACTTTGAGGTGATAATCAACCCTTTAACATGTACAATCAGATCATCAAGATATATATGGATACTGATCAATTCGTCAAGAGTTGTCCGTATACTTCTTTTAAAAGCGGTACTTGCATCAGGTAAGCCAGAAAGCTGAAATTTATAAGTCATGGTTCCCCAGTTAGTGATAAGAGTGGTTTTGTGATCATCTGCCTCTTTTCCCTTGATTTTACTGTAACCCGATTTTTTTTTAATTAAGGACCTCATCTGTGACCTTACAACCTGCTGCAGAATCATTTCCATATTAAGAGGAGGAAAAGGATTTCTAATAATATCCTGACTGAAAGTGAGAAAATTAATGCAGGTTCTAATATGATCAATGGTCTTCAAAACAGGTACCCAATTGGAAACCCATTCAGGGTAGACGGGAAAAATGATCCTATCCCTTAAGAATTTTTCCAACTCCCCTTGAAAATTTGCTTTGAATGGAGAGTTAATAGGTCTTAGTTTCTGCCTAACTGGTTTCATGCCTTCCTTGATGGGGATAGCATGTTGTGTAAGACCAATATCAAAACCATGAATATCCTCATAAGACCAAGAAAAAACATCTTGAAATCTACCAAGTAACTTGGCCAACTTCATTTCTTCTTTATCAGAACATTGGACGCTTATTTTAACATTCTTTGAAGATTTGAGTACCCCAATGTTCAAGGAGATGGTTTCTGTTAAGAACAAAATATCAATATAGCATAGAAAAACCTCAGAATAAGTACTCAATGCCTTGAAAAATAAATAATTTTAGATAATAAGCCTCTTCGAGGGGGCAACCTCCTTTTACCCCACATAAATGTTCAAGTACAAGATGATTCCAAATGAAAATGTCTCCTTGGTATATATAGGAGACTTGGAGGTATAATTACAACTAATGGAATAAAGATGACATAAATAAAATAACATTACTAATGTAATATGCAACAATTAAGGGGTAATGAGCCAATATTAGGGCTTAACATGCCCCTCCCCTTGAGACAAGTGTTTTCCGCAACGCTTGAGTAACTTTGGATGCTTTTGTATAAAATACTCATCTTCCCAAGTGGAATCTCCAGCTAATAGTTTCCTCCATTTAATGAGATACTCTAAAATGGATCTATTCCTCGGCTGGCAAATTCTTGTGTCAGTGATGGATTCAGGATCCAATATGATTTTACCTTCCTCGTAAAGTTCTGAAAATATAGTTTGAACTGGGATCTTGTCACCTATAACCTTCTTTAAGCATGAAACATGGAAAACTGGGTGTACTCGTGAAGATGTAGGCAACTCCAATTTCTCTGCCATAGTACCAATATTTTGCAACATCTTATAAGGGCAATAGTACTTTGGTGATAATTTATTATCCTTCTTGTCTTGCTTGAGGGACATCTGTTTGTATGGTTGTAGTCTTAAAAACACCCAATCCCGTACTTCAAAACTTCTTTCACTATGATGTTGATCTGCTTGTTGTTTCATGTGATTCTGTGCCATGGTTAGGTTGTCCTTTAAGATTTGGAGAACTTGTTGTTGATGCTCGATGTGATCTTCCACTGCTTGAACCTTAGATTTTTCTTTTCGAGAAGAAGTGATGGAAGGAGGGCGGTATCCATAGAGTGCCATAAAGGGTGCCATTTTTGTTGCAGTATGAAAGGAAGTGTTATACCACCATTCTGCCAAGGGTAACCATTTGAACCATTGTGTTTGTTTATCAGAGACAAAGCAACGAAGGTATCCTTCTAGACATTTGTTCACTATCTCAGTTTGTCCATCAGATCAAGGATGATAGGATGAGCTATGAGCCAATTGAGTACCCAAACAAGAAAACAATTTTGTCCAAAAATGTCCAGTGAAGATGGGATCTCTGTCACTTACAATAATATTTGGGCTACCATGTAGCTTTTGAACTGTCTCCATGAATGCAGTGGCAACTGTACTAGCTTTGAAGGGATGAGAGAGTGCACAAAAGTGTGCATACTTGGTCAGTCTATCAAAAATCACCATGATGATCGAGTTGGATGATTGAGATAGCATAGAGAAAGGCCTC
>SNQJ01S0018289.1:64886-76936 GCA_010110895.2 Picea sitchensis | reverse complement strand
TAGGAGGTATAATTACAACTAATGGAATAAATCCAACATAAATAAAATAACATTACTAATGTAATATGACCCAATTAAGGGGTAATGAGCCAATATTAGGGCTTAACAGTTTCACCCACCTTCCTTCTTGACTCATCTTCTTTCTCTTTCTCTTTATTGCCTGCATCACTCAATGAAAACGAACTCTGTAAAGGAATCAGGCCCTTAGGAATCTTTTTGTATTCTATGGATATAATTTCCTTGGGCTTAAGAGGTTCATATTGAATGAAAGCACAAACACTCTCATCGTTAGGGAGGGCCTACCAAGATTCTATATTGTCAGGTATATGTGGACGATATAGAGATTGAAAAGCACAATCAGGTTTGTGTGGCAGAAGTTTCCTATTAGGAGAGGCTACAAAAAAAACTAACCGATCGGCCATTGAGTTTAACTCCCTCTTAACATGAGTGATGATAAAAGATAAAAGGTTTGAGATAAGCACCCAAATAGTTTGGGTGTATCGTTTTATCAACTTGTTGCTAGGAGAGTAAATTTTATGTACAAGATTCACAACAAGCTCGGAATCCTCAAAAACTGAAAGGTGACCACAACCAAGATTATAGGCATTCTCAATTCCCAATAATAAAGATTTGAATTCTGTGACATTATTTGTGCCAACAAACTCCAACCTATAAGAAAAGTTATGGATTTTTTCTATAGGAGAAATCAAGATAATGCCAGCTTTGTTACCTTCATTAGAGCATGAATCATCAAAGTGCATGTCCCACATACCATCATCTAAATCAATTTGTTCCAAGGGAATGTTATCCTCTTCAACAAATATGGAATACACCCCTAGGTCCTCTTCGATATAGTTTACGTCAGGTTGTCGAACACTCTCTATGTAAGGTGAAATCCTTCCTTCTCTAAGGACTATAATGTTTTTACCATTCCAAGGAACGGATAAATGTGTTTCGTCGAGTGAGAGGTATCCACCTGTTAAAGATTTCCAATCGCTTCCCAAGATGATTGAGTAATTAATTACTGGCATGTCAATTACCTGAATGCTAAGGGTTGTCCTTATTTTAGGATGTGCACACAAAACTAAGGTCACATATTTAATATCACCTATGCTTGTTTGTTGTAGACTATTATAGGAGAGCATGCTTTTGGCATTTCCATTTGTACAAGAAAAGCCTAAATCTTCCATAATAATCTTCGGCATCACACTTGGGCTTGAACCGCCATCAATGAGGCAACAATGGACAATCTTATCCATAATCTTTACAAAAATATTAAAAGGGGGATTTTTTACAGGGTATCTAAAGTTATGTATGCCTACTTTATTTATAGACGAATCCTCTTCGTTTACCTCTTTAGAAATATTGGCTACAACAAAAGCTTTTCCTTCCATGAACTATTTCAGATGCATCTGTTGTTCAGGGATGAAAACCATGTCTAGAAGGGTTGCATCTGCTTTGATGTTGGTCAACTGATTCAGGATATTGTACTTGGAAGAGGGGAGAGGGGAAGTTTTTCCTTGACTATCAGGAACCTTAGGAACCTAAAAAGTAGCAACGGGTGAGGATGCGCTTGGTCTAGAATAATTGCGAGGATGATCAAACTTGCCCTTGGGAGCATAGGCTTTGTTCCTAGTATTGATGATCATGACATCTTCTGACTCTGTGAAATCTAGGACAACGATAGTAGTTTCTAGTCTTTTACCAAATATCTTATCTCTGGCACTCTTCCTTACCTCACATGTGGCTTCCTTATGGTGTTCCTCACAAAAGTTACACCAACTCTGAGGCAAGATAGCTTTAGGCTGAAAATTATTTTCAATCGGGTTTCTAAAGGGGGGTGCAGAAGAGGATGAAGCTCTAGGGGTGAGAGGTGAGACAATTCCCTTTCGCTCGAACACTATCATACGATTATGCATGTCTTGTACTAGCTGTAAGAGGTCGGATATGTCTATATGTTTAACCGATTCTCCCTCAGGAAGACCTGTTCTTCCAAGCTGTTATTCATACTCTAAACAAGTATGTAGAGCGGAACCGAGATTATCAATGGATTTTTCCTCAAGCCTACGACGGTAGGGGGAAGGTAATGCATTGTAGTAATGCATGAAAGCATATTGGTTCTCAGGTTGAATGAGTTCAGGGATCTGATTGTATAACTTAGTGAAACACAAGTTGAAGGACTTGATGGTTTCACCATCCTTATAGGTGATGTTATTGTATTCCTGTAACTTCTCGGCTGGGCTTTTAGATTGCCCATAAGTGGATTTGAACTAGTATATTAACTCCTCCAAAGTAGACAAAATCTTAGGAGGAAGGTAAAAGAAATCAGCCACAACCTTTCCCTCTAAGGAATTGACGAATAAGCGCATGCAAGTATCATTGTCATTAGATCCTATGTTGTGACAAGCATTAGAAAATACCACTAGGTGTTCGTTTGTAGTGACCGTATTGTTTCCTGAAAACCTAGGAAGATTTTCTTTGAATTTAGGATCTGGACGAGTAGCAGGTGTTAGGTTAAGAGGAGAGGACACATGCCATGGTGTGGTTGTGGCGTCTTCTTCAAACTAAAAAAGACCATACTTTTTAATGACTTTGGTGGGATTTGTGGTAGATTGGACAAGAATATGGTGGCTATATAAGCTACCAATCACTGATGAATATGAAGACTGAGAGGAGGAAGGACTTCCAGTGCTACTAGAGCCACCACTAGATGCCATATTGTGGATGATAGGTGAAGGATAAAAAGATGATCTTGAAGAATCAGACAAAGTTCTCCTTAGATCACTTTGTTGGGTAAATAACACAATGTTCCTTCTTCTTATTTCAACAATAGGATTAATTTCAGGTGATAAGACTCTTATTCTTCTAGAAACACGAGAGTCTAAGGACATGAAAGAAAGGCCAAACTAAAGAAACAAGAAGGTTACTGTTGATTTCTAGGTTGTCTAGGTCTAGCTTCCAATCGTTTTTGAGCACCAATATCTCTTTCAACTGCTTCCCATGAATGATTAATCTCAGCGCAAGTATTGGAAGTGTCTAAAATGGTGTTAAACAGGTTCAAAGCAATGTTGGTATGATCTTGAATACCGGGCTCAATATTAGGCTGCCTTGCAACAAGCACAGTCATTAAGAAATAAAACAGTCAAAGAATCAATATTAGAAAAATAGATGTATTCGATGATAATAGAGTATAAAAATTACCAGAGAGATATTGAAGATCTCCCCAGTATGATCGCCAGATAAATGTCGAGGAAAAGATATGAAATGATCTTACTCAAGCATTTTTAGATTCTACTTGGCTAAAGAAAAATAGACGAGAATGTCACCCTATGTTTATAGCCATAAAAAATAATATCCTAACTCACAAGTATTGATTACAAGTGCTTAGGCTAGTCTTTTTATAAATAAAAGCTTGCTGGAAAATTCATTATTTTTATGATTTTATGAATATAATAGTTGTTGAAATAAATGTAGAGACAGAAGTAAAGACACCAAGATGGTAATCAAGATAGATGAGACATAAAGCAATCCTTTATTTCATTCCAATTCATCAAAGAGTCATTCTCTTTACAAAATTTCGTAAAGAAGTTTTGGACCAAAGTCAAACTTAGACGTCCCCGATGAAACAAACAAAAGGACCTCTGACAGAAAATCAAAATTGAACTCTAAAATATGGATCAGCTTACCATAGATTGTTTCCCACTCGACTCTGCACAATAGCCTTTGTCAGTCATGAAAACTAATTCACAAACAAACAAGTCTACACAAACTATCAAAGATAGATCAACACCTCTGAAAAACAAGTGTCTGAATGATGTAATTCAGCCCTGAATATTGATGTCTACATTAAGACCATGCTATCATAAAAAGGAATTAGGCTTGTGATCAATTAAGGAATGAATGAAAACTGAACTATCTCAACACAAACACAAACAACAAACCTTAGTATGCTTCTCCTTATATCCTCCTTTTGTTCCTCCCTTTCTTAGTGCCTTTAAGAAAATTAGAATTGGTTGAAGTAGTTGAACTACCTCATTAGTTAAGTTAACTAAAACCTCAACCAACTTTTAGTTAAGGTGGAAAAGTAATAAATCATAATAAGGGTTTTAAATAAATAATAACTAGTAGGTAGGACCCCTTTTGACTCCCTTTAGCTCTTAACAATCATAACATAACTTAGTTAATTAAGAAAAACACCCCTCCTTGTGACTCCCATCATCACATTCACATTTGACAACTTATCTCATTGATATTTGAAATTATTTTCAAAAAATATGTTACTCATATATCCAAAGAAAACATGTTGTCCAAAACTTCTGAAGTCAAATGTCATCAACAGTAAATAAAATAAAACTCAAAAACCATATTTTCCACTATGAGATGCAATCTTTCCTTGATTGCTGCTGTCACCCTTTGATTTATCTGAATTTTCCTTTGGTTGTGCTGATCCTTTAGGCCTAATCTCTCTAATCACATGAGAACAATTGTCCCCCAAATGCATCCGGGAAGACATGGATTTATCAGAGCCATTAGAGAGTGAGGAAGGGGCAACAATGGATTTTCCTTTTTCAGGGGCATGGTGGGCCTTGGTTTTCAGCCTTTTGCTAGCATGAGAGCATTGAATTGGTGAGTGGACAAGTGCAGTTTGGAAAATCTGGTTAATAGGTGGGGGAGAAGGTAAGGATAAATTGGGCCAGCCACGATGTTGGGAGACTGCCAAGTGGACAATCTATTGCCATCCGTCGTTTTTGGGAACCTCGGGTTGTAATGAGACATGAGGGGGCACAGGAATACTAGGGGCTTGTGTAGCTTGGAAGGGAGGCCTTTCAGGCCTATGCTGGACCACAAACCACAACCACCGTCAGGATAATCAACATATACGGGACAACAATAGAACACTATCGACGATGCACCAGTCACTCATAACCATCAACCATGTATCCAACATGACATAACGGGTTCCCTTTATCAAAACTGGGCTTTGAGTAATTAAGGATTCTCCCTGTGGACCAACACAGGGAGACTGAAGTCGACCCCCACCATTGGGTGAGAACTTCCAAGACCAACGGTGCACACACAGGGTAAACTACTACTAACTCATAGACATGGTGACAACTTCCGTGATAGGAGAGACTATGAACAGAGGAGCAAGGCTTCACTTCGGTCCTATAACAACACTTAGAACATGCAGAGTATAACCCTCGTGGTTTTCCCAATCAACCCAAGAATGTCGAGATAAAACAGAGCCAAGAAGTAGCAATAACCTTTAAGCAAGCCCTTTGGCATAACCTCCATCATAACCTACTGCAAAAACATCAACAACATGAACGAACCCAGACCCAAATGAAACGATACGCAGTGACACAAGTGTTTCAAACCCAGTAATCCCCATAACAACGAATGACTGGGTATGGTGATAAGAAAGCGTGGAGACGTCCAAACCATATGGACCGAATTAAAACCCTCCAACCAAGACCAAGAAGGATGACATATAGCCTTCATGGATTCTAACACCCAGAATGATCCATAAAACTGTGACTTCAAACATTACTGCAATAAAAATCACACCAACCATCTATTCCAGAAAAATATCACAATTTTACATAGTTGTCAGTCTTAAGGAAATCACAGACCCATACATCCTGAGCCAATATATATTTCATAACCAGAATAGATTCATGGATGGAGAAAAGACATACTTGTAACCAAGAGCACCTTAAAAATGCAAGCTTGGTCGAGCAGTTCTTACTCTGCTTGAAAGTTGAAGCCTAACCACAACAAAGCACAATTGAGCAGTTGCCAAGCTAGGGTGACGGACAGTGGAAGGAGTATGAGTGAAGTGCAATAAATGCACATCACCTCCACCCCTACTCATTCAATTCCTTAGTACACGCCAACCAACCTTCCATTAATCCTCTTAATAAATCTATGCATCAAACTTAACACCCATCACTTGTCAAATGCGCCACCCATATCACATTTAACCATTGTCAACTATACCATAACACATATCAACCATGATTCATATAAATCAATAAATCGCATAGCTATTAACTTGTTAGCTAGGACTAACAAGGATATTTTAATTTCAATGTATGTAGAGTGGCATATTAACATAGTTTAATCTCTTCCTTTTGCATTTTGTTTATATTGCTTTCATTTCTTTTCAACTGCTTCTTATATGTTGTTACTAACATGTCTCTTGTGCATGTGTCACGGTAATGAATCCACAAACAAATAGCAAGGATAACAATGGATAACATAGGCCATCGTAACATGAAATTATAGCCTAGAGCAATCGAACAAACACACAACATGCCTTATCCATCATTCATTTGTCGCAATTAGAACCAACACATAATATGCCTTATTCATCACCAATAAAATCAAGATTTCATCAATCATGTAGAACCCTCTAAGTAATGTCGAATAGCAGCATAAACATGAAATAAGAACCATATCTGATCTCCGAATATACAAGGGGTCCCACCTACTAGTATCATATATCTTGTTAGCTTATAATAATAGGCTTTAGAAATACTTTGCGGGCAAAAAACCTCGTTGCGATTTTAGTCGTCAACAAACTGGCGACTCCACAGGGAAATTTGTTTTCAACAGATCTAGAAATCAGAACTCTTGTTTTCGCAGACCAAGAACAACAAGTCAAGAAGACATAACCAAGAAGATTATGCAATAGGGGGAAGTGAGTGGATTTAATGGAAAAATGATCGGGAATTCGGGAATAACTCATGAAAATTGTTAAGTATGAGGGGTTTTACCACTATGTGCATAATCGTTCAACCGAGATCGACTCTTAACTTCAAGGAGAAATTTTATGGACTTGCTCTCTTAAATTCTCAATTGGGTGAAGATAAGGAAAGCAAAAGCAGGAGATAACCCAAACTTTTCTAGACAACAGTGGAAGTAGATAAAAAATTCAAGGGTACTTTCAAGGGAAACATCGTGATAGATGTGTAAGCTTAATTGTTATTGAATAACAATGCCTTGCAGGAGTTTCACTATGGCAGAACTGATCCAACATATCATTTTTGACAAAATCAACTAAAATATGGTAAGCAACAAAATCACGACCTAAATAAAATTGCAAAATTTAAAATAGCAGCAATAAAATGACATAAATGAAAAACAATAAGAAATGTTTTAAAATAGAAGGCAGAAATCAAACTACTGTAAAGCAGAAACGAAAATTGTGCAAAATTGAAAACATAGCTAAGTTACTAGTATACAAAAAATCCAAACAGTGTTAGCATTTTTCACATTGGTCCCACGTAATGTTTCAAGTGAGAACAATTAGTACTGTAGGAAGACAGTTGCTCCTGTAAATCCTTTAGAATGCAAGAGTTAGTATCTAAGACAAAAGCAATTTTGAACGGACACAGAAATAACACTTGGAACTCTGAGGTAATAATCATCCCTTTAACGTGTACACTCAAATCATCAAGATATATATGGATACTGATCAATTCGTCAAGAGTTGTCCGTATAGGTATTTTAAAAGCGGTACTTGCATCAAGTAAGCCAAAAAGATGACATTTATAAGTCATGGTACCCCAGTTAGTGATAAGAGTGGTTTTGGGATCATTTGCCCCTTTTCCCTTGATTTTATTGTAACCCAAAAAATTGTTAATTAAGGGCCTCATCTGTGACATTAAAACCTGTGGCAGAATCATTTCCATATTAAGAGGAGGAAAAGGATTTCTCATAATATCCTGACTAAAAGTGCAAAAATTAATGCTCTAATATGATCACTGGTCTTCAAAATAGGTACACAATTGGAAATCCATTCAGGGTAGATGGGAAAAATGATCCTAGCCCTTAGTAATTTTTCCAACTCCCTTTGAAAAGTTTATTTGAATGAAGAGTTGATAGGTCTTAGTTTCTTCCTCACTGGTTTCATGCATTCCTTGATGGGGATAGCATGTTGTGTAATACCATGATCAAAACAACGAAGATCCTCATAAGACCAAGCAAAAACATCTTGAAATCTACCAAGTATCTTGGCCAACTTCATTTCTTCTTTATCAGAACATTGGACACTTATTTTAACATTGTTTGAAGATTCCAGTACCCCAATGTTCAAGGATATGGTTTCACCCACCTTCCTTCTTGACTCCTCTTATTTATGTTTCTCTTTATTTCCTTCATCACTCAATGAAAATGAACTCTCCAGAGGAATCAGGACCTTAGGAATCTTGTTGTATTCTATGGATATAATTTCCTTGGGATTAAAAGGTTCATCTTGAATGAAAGCACAAGTGCTCTCATTGTTAGGGAGGGCCTTCCAAGATTCTATATTGTCAAGGATATGTGGATGATATAGAGATTGAAAAGCACAATTAGGTATGTGTGGCAGAAGTTGCCAATTAGGGGAGGCTGCAAAAACAGCTAACCGATCGTCCATTGAGATTAAATCCCTCTTAACATGAGTGATGTTAAAAGATAAAGGTTTAAGATAAGCGCCCAAACAGTTTGGGTGTATTGTTTTATCAACTTGTTGCTAGGAGAGTAAATATTACGTACAAGATTCACAACAAGCTCAGAATCCCCAAAAACTGAAAGGTGACCACAACCAATATTATAGGTGTTCTCAATGCCCAATAATAAAGCTTTGAATTCTGTGACATCGTTTCTGCCAACAAAATCCAACTTATTAGAAAAGTTATGGATTTTTCCTATAGGAGAAATCAAGATAATGCCAGCTATATTACCTTCATTAGGGCATGAACCATCAAAGTGCATGTGCCACATACCATCATCTAAATCAATTTGTTCCACATGAATGTTATCCTCTTCATTAAAGATGGAATGCACCCCTAGGTCCTCTTCGATATAGTTTACGTGAGGCTGTGAGACACTCTCTATGTAAGGTTAAATCCTTCCCTCTCTAAGGACTATAATAATTTTACCATTCTGAGGAATGGATAAATATGTTCTGTTGAGTGAGAGGTATCCACCCGTGAAAGCTTGCCAATCTCTTCCCAAGATGATTCAGTAATTACTTACTGGCATGTCAATTACCTGAATGCTAAGGGTTGTCCTTATTTCAGGATGGGCACACAAAACAAAGGTCACATCTTTAATCTCACCTATGGTCATTTGTTGTAGACTATTATAGGAGAGCATGCTTCTGGCATTTTCATTTGTACAAGAGAATCCTCACTCTTCCATAATAATCTTTGACATTACATTTGGGCCCGAACCACCACCAATGAGGAAACAATGGGCGATCTTATCCATAATATTTACAAAAATATAAAAAGGAGGATTTTTTACAGGGTATCTAAAGTTATGTACGCCTACTTTATTTACAGACAAATCCTCTTCGTTTACCTCTTTAGAAAGATTGGCTACAATAGAAGATTTTATTTCCATGCAATGTTTCAGATGCATCTGTTGTTCAGGGACGACAACCATGTCCAAAAGGGTTGCATCTGCTTTGATTTTGGCCAACTAATTTAGGATATTGTACTTGGAAGAGGGGAGAAGGGAAGTTTTTCCTTGACTGACAGGAACCATAGGAACCTGAACAGTAACAGCGGGTGAGGATGAGCTTGGGCTAGAAGAATTGTGTAGAGGATCAAACTTGCCCTTGGGAGCATAGGATTTGTTCCTATTATTGATGATCATGACATCTTCTGGCTCTATGAAATCTAGGACAACGATAGTAGTTTATGGTCTTTTACCAAAGATCTTATCTATGGCACTCTTCCTTACCTCACATGTGGCTTCCTCGTGTTGTTCCTCACAGAAGTTACACCAACTCCGAGGCAAGATAGCTTTAGGCTGAAAATGATTTTCAATTGGGTTTCTAAAGGGGGGTGCAGAAGAGGATGAAGCTCTAGGGGTGATATGTGAGACAATTCCCTTTCACTCGAACACTATCATGCGATTATTCATGTCTTCTACTAGTTGTAAGAGGGCGGACATGTCTGTCTATTTAACTGATTCACCCTGAGGAAGGCCTGTTCTTTCAAGATGTTCTTCATACTCGAAACAAGTATGCCAAGCGTAAACGAGTTTATCAATGGATTTTTCCTCAAGCCTATGACAGTAGGGGGAAGATAATGCATTGTAGTAATGCATGAAATCGGCTTGGTTCTGAGGTCGAATGAGTTCAAGGATCTAATTGTATAACTTAGTGAAACGCAAGTTGAAGGACTTGATGGTTTCACCATCCTTATAAGCGATGTTATTGTATTCCCGTAACTTCTCGGTTGGGCTTTTAGATTGCCCATAAGTGGATCTGAACCATTATATTAACTCCTACCAAGTAGACAAAATATTAGGAGGAAGGTCAAAGAAATCAGCCGCATCCTTTCCCTCCAAGGAATTGACGAATAAGCGCATGCAAGTATCATTGTCATTGGATCCTATGTTGTGACAAGCATTAGAAAATGCCACCAGGTGTTCGTTTGTAGTGACATTGTTGTTTCCTGAAAACCTAGGAAGATGTTCTTTGAATTTATGAACTGGACGACTAGTAGGTGCTAGGTTAAGAGGAGAGGACACATGCCATGATGTGGTTGTGGCATCTTCTCAAACTGAAAAATCTCATACTTTTTAATGAATTTAGCAGGATTTGTGGTAGATTGGACAGGGATATGGTGGCTATATAAGCTACCAATCACTGATGAAGATGAAGACTGAGAGGAGGAAGCACTTCCAGTGCTACCAAAGCCACCACTAGATGTTATCTTGTGGATGATAGGTGAAGGATAAAAAGATGAAATTGAAGAATTCGACAAAGTTCTCCTTAGAGAACTTTGTTGGGTAAATAACACAAGGTTCCTTCTTCCTATTTCAGCAATATGATTAATTTCAGGTGATAAGCCTCTTCTTCTTCTAGAAACATGAGAGTCTAAGGACATGAAAGAAAAGCCAAACTAAAGAAACAAGAAGGTTACTGCTAATTTTCGGGTTGTCTAGGTCTATCTTCCAATCATTCCTGAGCACTAATATCTCATTCAACTCCTGCCCATGAATGATTAAGATCAATGCGAGTATTGGTAGTGTCTAAAATGGTGTTAAATAGGTTCAAAGCAATGTTGGTATGATCTTGAAGACCAGGCTCAATATTGGGCTGCCTTGCAACAAGCACAGTCATTAAGAAATAAAATAGTCAAAGAATCAATATTAGAAAAATAGATGTATTCGATGATAATCGAGTATAAAAATTACTAGAGAGATATTGAAGATCTCCCCAGTATGGTCGCCAAATAAATGTTGAGGAAAATATATGAAATTATCTTACTCAAGCATTTTCAGATTCTGCTTGGCTAAATCAAAATAGACAGGAATGTAACCCTATGTTTATAGCCATCAAAAATAATATCCTAACTCACAAGTATTGATTACAAGTGCTTAGGCTAGTCTTTTTATAAATAAAAGCTTGCTGGAAAATTCATTATTTTTATGATTTTCTTAATATAATAGTTGCTGAAATAAATGTAGAGACAGAAGTAAAGACACCAAGATGATAATCAAGACAGATGAGACATAAAGCAATCCTCCATTTCATTCCAATTCATCAAAGAGTCATTCTCTTTACAAAATTTTGTGAAGAAGTTTTGGACCAAATTCAAACTTAGACGTCCCCGATGAAACATACAAAAGGACCTCTTAACAAAAATAAAAACTAAACTCTAAAAGATGGATCAACTTGCCACAGATTGTTGCCCACTCGACTCTGCACGATAGCCTTTGTCAGTCATGAAAGCTAATTCACAAACATACAAGTCTACACAGACTATCAAAGATAGATCAACACCTCTGAAAAACAAGTGTCTAAATGATGTAATTCAACCCTGTATATTGATGTCTACAATAAGACCCTGCAATCATAAAAATTAATTAGGCTTGTGATCAATTAAGGAATGAATGAAAACTGAACTATCTCAACACAAACTCAAAGATAAAACCTTAGTATGCTTCTCCTTCTATCATCCTTTTGTTCCTCCCTTTCCTTTTGCCTTTAAGAAAATTAGAATTGGTTGAAGCAATTGAACTACCTCATTAGTTAAGTTAACTAA
>SNQJ01S0018289.1:52176-64836 GCA_010110895.2 Picea sitchensis | reverse complement strand
GTTAAGTTAACTAAAAACTCAACCAACTTTTTAGTTAAGGGGGAAAAGTAATAAATCATAATAAGGGTTTTAAATAAATAATAACTAGTAGGTGGGACCCCTTGTGACTCCCTTTATCTCTTAACACTCATAACATAACTTAGTTAATTAAGCAAAACACCCCTCCTTGTGAGTCCCATCATCACATTCACTTTTCACAACTTATCTCATCGATATTTGAAATTATTTTCAAATAATATATTACTCATATATCCAAACAAAACATGTTGTCCAAAAATTTTGAAGTCAACTGTCATCAACAATAAATAAAATAAAACTAAAAAACCATATTTTCCACTCTGAGATACAATCTTTCCTTGAGTGTTGCTGTCACCCTTTGATTTCTCTAAATTTGCCTTTGGCTGCGCTGAGCCTTTAGGCCTAATCTCACTGATCACGTGAGAACAATCATCCCCCAAATGCATTCGTGAAGACACAGATTTATCAGATCCATTGGAGGGTGAGGAAGGGGCAGCAATGGCTTTTCCTTTGTCAGGGGCATGGTGGGCCTCGGTTTTCAACCTTTTTCTAGCATGAGAGGACTGAACTGGTGAGTGGACAGGTGTAGTTTGGAGAATCTAGTTAATAGGTGGGGGAGTGGGTAAGGACAAATTGGGCCATCCACGATGTTGGGAGACTATCGTGTGGACAATCTCTTACCATTCATCATTTTTTGGAACCTCGGGTTGCAATGAGACATGAGGGGGCACGAGAATACCAGGGGCTTGTGGAGCTTGGAAGGGAGGAATTTTAGGCCTATGTTGGACCACTCCTTGCCCAATCCAATTGAAAAATCCGGCCTGAAACAACTGGCCTAACTCTTGTGAGTTAGTGTCAAAGTGTATAGAGAATCTTGGCCTTCTTGGGTCTCTGTTCCAATTACCTCTCCCTCGGTTTCCTCTGCCATGGCTACCTCGGCTAGAAAATATTATTCCTGCATGCATGATTGATTAGCAAATAGTTCCTTTACAACCATACACTAAAACTCCTTAAAAATATGAAATAGATTTTCGCTCAACAACATATCAGACTCATGCAATCCAATCCATATAAATTGTTAAACTATTTTCAATGAGTAGGGGATGAACAAAAGGTCCTAGGATATGCGAGGGGTTTGTATTCAACAAAATGTGGTAAAATGAGGGGGAAAATAAACATAGTTACTGCTCAAGGACAACAAACAATCAACTATAATGCAAGACAAAGAAAATATCACTGTGATCCAACCAAGAAATTGCGACTTCAAACTGCTTCAATACAAAATTCTTCTTGACTATAATTAAATTTTAGAACAGGGAGTGAAATATGAATGTGGGAAGGTGATGGGGTTGTAATTAGCGAAAAGCAAAATAATGGTAGGGAAAGAGAGAGGATATTGTTCATAAAATTAATTAAGTAATCCATAAAACCATTATGTAGAAGGAAATAACACCAACCAAAAATATCACTGTGATCAAATGAAAACTACTATGCATAATTCAATTAATTATGTGCATTGACTTGTTCACTATATGTAATCAGATTTTCAACACAGTGTCACCACTCCTTTCCCAATCCAGTTGAAAAATCTGGCCTGAAACAACTGGCCTAACTCTTGTGAGTCAACGTCAAAGTGTATGGAGAATCTTGGCCTTCTTGGGCCACTGTTCCAATTACCTCTCCCTCGGTTGCCTCTGCCATGGCTACCTCGACTGAAAAATCTCATTCATGCATGCATGATTGATTAGAAAATAGTTCCTTTACAACCATACATGACAACTCCTTAAAAATATGAAACAAATTTTGGCTCAACAACATATTAGACTCATGCAATCCAATCCATATAAATTGTTAAATTGTTGTTAATGAGCAGGGGATGAACAAAAGGTCCTGGGATATGTGAGGGGTTTGTATTGAGCGAAACATGGTAAAATGAGGGGGAAAAGAAACATGGTTACTACTCAAGGACAACAAACAATCAACTATAATGCAAACCAAAGAAAATATCATTGTGATCCAACCAAGAAACTGCGACTTCAAGTTGCTTCAATACAAAATTATTCTTGACTATAATTAAATTTTAGAACAGGGAGTGAAAAATGAATGTGGGAAGACAATGGGGTTGTAATTAGCGAAAAGCGAAATAATGGTAGGGAAAGAGAACGAATTTTGTTCATAAAATTAATTAAGTAATCCATAAAACCATTATGTAAAAGGAAATAACACCAACCAAAAATATCACTGTGATCAAATGGAAACTATTGTGCATAATTCAATTAATTATGTGCATTGACTTGTTCACTGTTTGTAATCATATTTTCAACACAGTGTCACCAAACAAGACAAAATGCATTCCACAACAACATGTAGAAGAGTTATGTTTCTTCTCATTGTCCATTTAATATTTTAAAACAATTCCCAAATGAATACACAATCACTTATTTCCACTCTGTTCAGCGTCAATTCATCAACCACTGCCCATGAATTATTTCAATCATCAAATACAGACTCAAAATTTGTGCCTGATTCTATCTTTTAATTTATTTAATAATTAAATTGTAATGAGGTTATACTATCACAGAATCTGTGTCTATCTATTCTACGATACATGATATTCATCCACGCACATAATGTACAACCAAATACAACCATCAATATTTTAATTGCAAGATCATGACTTGCTATTAACACATAGACACCAATCACCATTTTAACTCATACTATGCTTGGAATACACAGACCATTCGACAAAATACAAAGTATTTTTGTGATTGTACAGGTTCAACTACTCTGAGTCTAAACATCCACAATGTTGGGTTATCAATCAATATAATGAGGTAGAAACAATAAGCCTGATCTCACCTCATAAACTGATCAAATTTACAATGAAACTATTTTTCTTTAAAACCCGTGAACATCTCTGATGGCGCAATCAATAATATCCATAGCATATACAATGGATGGCCATGCCACAATTATCATGATTGCAATACTCCCATTTGGAAATCTAAAACACACAATCACAACAATCATTTACTCAACCTAACATGTTGTAGGAAGGCTACACATACCCACACATCATGCACGAAAACATTAATGTGACTTAATCAATTAAAACTAATGTTGGGTTAGCAATTCAATAATTACCATGTAAAAGACAACGACTGTGTATTCGCTCCCATTTCTCCAATCAACCAATTAACAATGTTGAGCTTATCAATTAGACTGTTATAATAACCAATTGCAGTGACTAAATACCAATAACCATAACCACTTTCATGATAATCAACAGAGACGGGACAACAATACAACACTGTTGACGATGCACCACTAACTCATAACCATCAACCATGTATCCAACATGACATAACGGGTTCCCTTTATCAAAACTGGGCTTTGAGTAATCAAGGATTCTCCCTGTGGACCAACACAGGGAGACTAGAGTCGAACCCCACCATCGGGTGAGAACTTCTAAGACCAACGGTGCACACACAGGGTAAACCACCACTAACTCGCAGACAGGGTGACAACTCCCATGATAGGAGAGACTATGAACAAAGGAGCAAGGATTCACTTCGGTCCTGTAACAACACTTAGAACATACAAGGTATAACCCTCGTTTTTTTCCCAATCAACCTAAGAATGTCGAGATAAAACAAAGCCAAGAAGTAGCAATAAACTTTAAGCAAGCCCTTTGGCATAACCGCCATCGTAACCTATTGCGCAAACATTAGCAATATGAATGAACCCAGGCCCAAGTGAAATGATATGCAATGACATAAGTGTTTCAAACCCAGTAAACCCCATAACAACGAACGACTGGGTATGGTGATAAGAAAGCGTGGAGACGGCCAGCCCATCTGGACCGAATTAAAACCCTCCAACCAGGACCAAAAAGGATGATAGAGAGCCTTTATGGCTTCTAACACCCAGAACGATCCATAAAACTGTGACTTCAAACATTACTGCAATAAAAATCACACCAAACATCTATTCCAGAAAAATATCACAAATTTACATAGTTTCCAATCTCAAGGAAAGCACAGACCCATACATCCCGAGCCAATATCTATTTCATAACCAAATTAGATTCATGGATGGTGAAAAGACATACCTGTAACCAAGAGCACCTTAAAAATGTGAGCTTGGTTGAGCAGTTCTTCCTCTGCTTGAAATTCGGAGCCTAAGCACAACAAAGCACAGTTGAACAATTGCCAAGCTAGGGTGATGGACAGTGGAAGGAGTATGAGTGATGTGCAGTAAATGCACATCGCCTCCACCCCCACTCATTCAATTCCTTAGTACACGCTAGCCAACCTTCCATTAATCTGCTTAATAAATCTATGCATCGAACTTAACACCCATCACTTGTCAAACGCGCCACCCATATCACATTTAACCATTGCCAACTATACCATAACACATATCAACCATGATTCATATAACTCAATAAATCGCATAGCTATTAACTTGTTAGCTAGGACTAACAACGATCTTTTAATTTCAATGTATGTAGAGTAGCATATTAGCATATTTTAATCTCTTCCTTTTACATTTTGTTTATATTTCTTTCATTTCTTTTCAACTGCTTCTTATATGATGTTACTAACATGTCTCTTGTGCAGGTGTCATAGTGATTAATCCAGGAACAAATAGCAAGGATAACAATGGATAACATAGGCCATCGTAACATGAAATTAGAACCTAGAGAAATCAAACAAACACACAACATGCCTTATCCATCATTTATTTATCGCAATCAGAACCAACACATAATATGCCTTATTCATCGCCAATAAAATCAAGATTTCATCAATCATGTAGAACCCTGTAAGCGATGTCAAATAGTAGCATAAACATGAAATAAGAACCTGATCTGATCTCCCAATATAAAAGGGGGTCCCACCTACTAGTATCATATATCTTGTTAGCTTATAATATTAGGCTTTAGCAATACTTTGCGGGCAAAAAACCTCTTTGCAATTTTAATCGTCAACAAGGACTATAAGGGACACCCGGACCTATGGAAAATTTACAGCATGGGCACCAAAATGCAAAGGGGAGCTATGATAGGATGCCCATGGAAGGTAGGTTCTACCACATGAATTACAACACTTCTAAACAACAAACAAGGTTCTATGTCGCAACTCAGTGGGGTTGATCCTAAGTCAAAATGATACAAGAAACAGATAATGCAAAAATGTATGGAGGAGAAAATCTAACCTATATGCCAGTTTCGAGATCATGACCTATCCGAATGGATTGACATAAAGAAATGTACCAAATAAAATGTCTCCAAAGTCTTGTATATAAGACCAAAAACACTAACCCATAATTTTAAAAGTCCAATATAGAAACCTCTGATAAAACATGTGTTAAGGGATACGAAACATGAATACAAGAAAACCTAAAAGAACAATATGTATAGAGGACCGCACAACCTTGCAAATTATGCATAGTAGTTTCCATATAGGGCCCATTTCTAGGCCTAGGCCAAGGTATTTTTTGGTAATAAACTTGTAAAGTTTCCAGTTTAGGAAGAGGTAAAAAATCCAAAATCATAGCTTCAAGGATAGCCTCATATGAAGGAAACTCAAGATCCATGAAACCTGGGCTCGAAAAATCACAAATACCAGGGCTCGAGGTCTCACAAAAAAAAATATTATACTCAAGAGGAAACATCATATTACTCGGGCCCATAGGGGGAGGCCAAGACTCCCATGCAGGTCTTCTGTCGAAAGCCAGCAAATCACTAGTACTTGACACAAGTTTGGGAGAAACCAAAACTTTCCAAGCCAAGGAGGATAAAATACATGCAGAGGATCCTTCATCTACAATATATCGACGGACGCCCATTATATGGAAGGGTGTAGAAGAAGGAAGGAGAGGCTCTACAAGATCATTCCAATCAAAGGAAACCATCCTAGGACTTAGAGGGAGCATACTCAGAGAGAGTGGAATTCCCCCTTGTTCAGAAGGTATAGAACTAGAAATGCTAAGGACATGGTCAAAAGGCACATCACCCCCCAAAAGAAGAGTGGGATTGGTTGAACATTGCATCGACAATGTCACTTCCTTAGACTTGTCACTCTCCAAGAGAAGAATGGGATAGACCAAAGATTGCATCGACACGACCACTTCCTCAATCGTTGGTTGCATATGATGTGAGACAAAATGGTCAAGAGACGCATCACCCCATAAAACAAGAGTGGTGTTGGCTAAATATTGCATCAGCATGACCGTTGCATCAACCAAATAAGGATTAGATTGTTGGGAAATCGAAGACGACTCAGAACTTGAAGGGCCATTAGACAAGGACCAGGCTTCTCATACCACAGAAGTAGTAGGGCATAAATGAGTTAGGTGGCCTCCTTTGAAAAGTATACAAAGGAACTTGGGCTTACTTCCTATACGTCTAGGCTTCTCAATCATATTAGTGCCCCTAGAATGACTTGTAGTGGTTGGTGAAAGGATCTTAACATGACTTGCAAAGGCTAGCAACAGTCTCCCATCATGACTTGTAGAGGCTAGTAGTTGATCTCCAACATGAATTGCATAGGTTGGTGATGTTTGTGCAGTGTGACTAGCAATGAATAGAGTTGTGCCCCCAACATGACTTGCAACGACTAGTTGCTTTCCCCTAGCATGACTCACATCGAATGTTTGCAGGTCTTCAACATGACTTGTAGAGGTTGCTAACCTATCTCCAACATGACTAACAGAGGTTGGTGACGTGAAAGGTTGTGAAGGTATCATCCCAGATGGGAACGCTTGCGAGGAGAAAGTGATATGATACAAATTATCCATGTGAGGATATAAATTTCCCCCAGATGAAGGAACTCTGTGCGGGGAGTTTCCTAGATTAGAGAATGGGTTCCACCCTGATGTAATATCATAGGTTGGAGGATGATTTTCCATAAAATAATCATTCGCGGGAAAATGCATTGTGGACGAAGGATAGACGAATGAGATATATGAAGTATAAACACTGCCCATATGTGCATTCCACCTTTGAAAATTATAGCTAGGATTGGGTTCGGAGGTAGGAGGATTCCAACCCCCCATCATAGGAAATGACTGAGGGATATGCCCCCCACCAACCGGGAAATGATTAGAAGGAGGCAATGTGCCCCCCGATCGAAAACTAGCATTGACGTTGGGTGTCGGAAAGGAGGACGAAATGTATGAAGTCATATTCGACATACCAAAAGAGAAAGGATTAGAGGCCAGAGGCATCGATTGAGTACTATAACAAGGCTTACCCATCAAAAAGGTGCTAGGAGGAATGGATATCGATGATGACAAAGTTATATCATTTGAAAATATAAAAGGACATGTCCCCGTGGACTGAGCTAAGCTCATGGAATGGGTAGCACTAACTGAGGGAGTCACAGAGGCTCCACCAACCATAATGGAGGTTGGAGTCGAAAAAATACTCAGAATAGGATGATCGTCAGCCTAAATGGTGGAGATTTATGTACCATGTTTATTAATTCTATGCCTTTTAGGAGGTGGTTTTGAGATCAAACCAAACTGTGGTACTTGATTCAAGAGACGACGAGACTAACGAGGAGGATAGTCTCACTCCACAATGATCAATACTCATGATGAAAAGAAAAATCCTAAGGCCAACTAATAATCAAATAGCACACTCCTAAATAAAGTTAAAGGCCAATGCACACAAACAAGATATGATGGCTGAAGGGACCTCCCAAACTAAAGAAGGTATGCCTCTCCAAGGAGGGGATGAGACTTACGAACAATAGAGTGGAGGTAAAAAAATCATTTATAAGCACCCTCATGGGATTCACAGTGCATTCGGTCAGATTCCTCTGGAGAGAAAATCCTCCATAAATTCTGTGTGTTTTTCGATCCCTATCTGACTCAAGGTACCTGCAAAATAACCCTTGCAAGAAACCTATGTGGATACCTAGGTCAAGAAACTAAAGTCACCATGGTATAACCAATACTTGAGCGAGCAGTCATAGGTTTGGTCCATTATATGGGCAGGGTAGCAAATCCCGAAGTCTCGAAAGAACCACCTCCCAAGGAGGTAAAGGCACTAACGAAACCCCCAGATATGAATAGAACTCTAGAAATATCTCTGATGCTAGGAAGGTATTAAAGGGCTATCTTTGCAACCAACTTCACGTGACCTCCTGCTTAACTCTGATGTGAGTGGAGCCTCCCGAGGACATCAATTACACAATGGTTTTCACCACTCCCTGGTTAGACACATACGTTGAGTTTTATAACCTTGGAGAATTTTACTCACAAAATCCTATTCCAAGGCCCTAGGTCTTACACTTCTCTGTGTACCTTGAAAAATAAATCGTTTCTAATCAATTTTAATTATTCAACGCTAATTTTAGTGGCTTATACTTACTCAAGAGGTCTGATCATGAAACTGATGGTATTGTGACTCAACATATATAAAAAAGAAGCAAATGTAAAAACATTGCTAAGTACTAATCTTGGTTTTCAAAGAAATTGTATGCTTCTAAATGTTGTTCTCAAGATGCAATCTCTTCAATTTCAATGAAGTGTAGTCTTTCCTAATCATGTCAAAATTAATGTAATGTAAACAAAAGTGAAAATGATCTAAGTAAAAATGCAAAACAAAAAAAGTTGTTGTATTTTCAATATAATGAAATGAAAATGCAAGGACTGAATAAACAACCTCTCAAGCAAACCCTACTGCAAGCACAAGAAGACAAGCCAAGCATGACACCAAGAAGCAACTATCCAGACTAGAATGCAAGGACAACAAATGATAAAAATGACAAGAAATGAGTTCACCCAAAAGATTCACCAATGAAACAACTTCCTATCACTCTATAGGCACTCAACAGTCAGGAGAGGGACCCAAGACGTCTTAACAACCAACAAAACTCACCCAACAAACACTAAAATTTTCCGAAAAGACTTAGAAAATAGTGTGTGTGACTGTTCAGGGAACAAAAGCATATGTACACTCCCTAAAGACCGAAAACTCGCGTATGTAAATGAATGTTAAGGGAAAACCCACGTATGCCAAAGAAGACACTTCCTGGGAAAGGGTTAGGCCAAGAAACTCAGATACAAAACAAAATAGAGGCTGTCAAGAAACACATGATACACAAACTCAGGAAAAGAGAGAGAAATAAAGGAGAAAAATCACCCAATACCCAAAGGGAGATCATCCCCAGTGGAGTCACCAATTCTATTATGAGGAAAATCTCTCTATGGCTAGGGGTAAACCACAACAGATGGAACAACACCTAGAAATAAACTCTAGTCTCAAGTATGCTAGATAAATAGAAATGATAACAAAAGGCTAGAAGCCTACCTCATCCAGATGTCTGAAGAAGACCACGATTGAGCTCATGATCTGAAGCTTGATACCTGCAACTTGTCCTCAAAAACCAAGATATGCAAGCATATGGAAATTATATAGAATTTTAGCATATAAACTAGAATAATCCATTAACATGTATAAAAAATACACCCATGGAAAGTAATACAAATATTTGCGACATATATCAGAACCAAGAAACGAAGTCCCTCCAACTGGTTCTTCACTACTTCATTCCTCCACAAAGGCAAGCTCACAAGTAGTAGGAGTAGTCGAGTTTCTCTTTCTCAATATAGGAAGAGATTGGGGGATGAACACATAAGAAGTTCAGACTTTCAAGGACAAAGGGATACAGACTCAATATGAGGTGAAATTTCTCTAGAGTGTCTTTGCTCTCAATAATGAATGTATCTTCAAGGCTTGTATATGGCTCAATTTATAGCCTTCGAATGGAATTGAAGGGTTGATCCATAGCGTTTCCAGTATACGAAAGGTCAAGGATCATGGATCTTGTGACATGGCATGGAAACCCAACATATTTTTTAAATTTTGAGCACAAAACCCAATGTACGTGGGTTGTAATGGAGCAACCTGCGTATATGCAAGTTGTCTCACTATGGCCCGTGTATATGTAAAAATAATTGAATTTTTTACTCTGGAATGAACAAAAAGGGGAACTTGAGTCTGCAGAGGGAAAGGGAAGGCCATCAAATCAAGATGCATGAAGTGTGGAAAAAATTGCTAATAGTTTTTTTTGGCTTTAGCGACTACTTATGATTTGAAAGTGGAGAAAATATATGTGAAGCCATCATTTCTTCATGGTGAGATTAAAGAAGAAATATTCATGAAGCAACTAGAAGGATTTGTGGTAGAAAGGAGAGAAGACATGGCATGCCAATTGATGAGATCATTATATGCCCCAAGACAATGGTTTGAAAAATGGGTTGTGGGACATGAGTTCATAAGAAATGAAGTGGACTATTGTCTTTTCTTCAAGAAAGAAGGTAATAAATTCATTATTCTAATCTTATATGTTGATGATATTAGTTTGATTAGTGATTATAAGAAGCTAGTCAAGAAGACTAGGTTCCAATTTCCATGTGAGTTTGGCATGAAGCGCTTAGGTGAGTTGCACTATTGTTTGGGGATTAAGGTGAAGAGAGACAACCAAAACATGAAACTATATATCAACCAAATAAATTATGCGGAAAATTGTATATAGTCATCTCATGTATCACAATCATTTAATAGTGAGCATGATTCAAGGGATCCTTGTCATGTTATTAACCCTATCACCTCTAGGGTTCTTCCCACACCATCCATGCATCTAATTTAGTATTGTACAATATCGTTGAGGTTAATAAAAGTCAATGACCCAAATCATTTTTCAGCCATAGGGATTTCTCCTTTCATTGTGAATTTATCTTTGTAACAACCTCTATTGTTGATTCATAGGATATCTTACCCTTTAGGGAATTCAAAATGTGAGTGTTGATCAAGGCCCATTGTGATATAAATTTTGTTGACAACCTTATTGAACATGTGGTCAATGGAATTGCTAAAAACATATATCTCTGGATTAGCCTAATCCATCATCGGTTCCACCCAATTGTGATAAACCGTAGAGTCCTTCCTCAAGGTAGATTTACAGTTTCACTTTTTGTTTGGGAGGGATTTTCCTTCAAGTCCTTAGAAACCAAATGTTCACGATTGAAGTAGAATTTAAAAGAGAAAGCAATGTGCTTGGAATCCAATACTTGTGTCCAAATACATTGTTCACATTTTAGAACTATTTCTTCAAGGATTCCCTGGCTTAAATAAACATAAACATAATTTCAAGAAAAGGAAAAGGTTGTAAAATCTCATCTTTGGAACTAGTGTAATAATATCATGCAATTTGACAATGAGAATAATTCTCTCTTACTTGGTGAAGTCTTGAGTAAGGACAAATAAATCCAAAAGTAAAACAAGTACCATTGTAGTGGTGATGTCCTTGCCATTTGATGAGTTTGAAAATGTTAGGAAAGCATGAACACATTTTCTTTGTTTGGGTGGCACATCTTGCAAACTTGAGAACAAATTATATTAAAGAAGAAGAGGTTGGTTCGTTCAATTATAGTAAAGAGGAAGATGTGTAATAGATGGTTCTTGAAATTGAATCATGAATGAGTAAACAATCAATAACGATTATGTAAATTGGAAATAATGTGTATTGACTTAGCAAGCACATCCCAACACTATTGACATTAAATAGGCGAAATCACTGATGACGGAAGGTAATTTGGTAATCGGTAGAAATATCAAGCCTTCCACAAAAAATAAATGGTTTGCATCAAAAAATACAAGGAGGTTAAGGTTAGGTTATATGGAGAATGAATAGTGACTTACTCCATGAATCTCTGATCAAAGACTTTATAAGTGATGGAAAGAGGGTGGGTCATTTCAAGTTCAACATTCATACAACCAAAGGGTCTCTAATGGCTTGCTTGGAACTTACCTAGACATTGTAATTATTGAAAAACATTTCTCTACGTCATTAATGGAAATATTATCTACATGCAAAAAGACAACACATATTACAACACTACAATTTAGTGTAGATACATCATCGTAATTCAAAACACATTGATCTATACTTTTTCCTTCCAAGGAATTGACAAAATAAATTGTAGCATTTGGATATGGTGTATTCTCCATGTATTCTCCAAGAGTTGGTATTTAGGAAGGGTTTTCATGATTGTATCCCAAGATTTGAAGAGCTTATTGAACAACCCAAAAAGTATTATAGACTCTGGAACTCTTATCCCATAACCTCCAAAATCAAAACTATTTCCTCAAAAAGATATATCAATTGGGATTTCATGGATCTCAAGAAATGAAATATGTCATTGTATAACTTAATTGTTTAGGATAATTTGTCCCTTAGGAATACCCTAGTGTGAGCTCAAGTGGTCATGAGCCAGAGGTAAAATTTCTCCCCTAATATAGGGGAGGTCATGGGACTACAATGAAGCCACTAAAATTATAACTTAGATTGAAAACCAATTGAATAAGGTTTCATCTCCATTACTAATTTTGCGTGGAGATACTGACCTGGTGACAACTCCTTAAGTCAACAAAAATTTGAGAGTTCAATCAACATCAACAAAACATTGAAGATTTATGAAGGAATATTCATAATATTGTAGAAGTTGTCTCCCTATGGGATGATATTCCAGCCCTACATAACATCTTGGTAAAATAATTTAAGGCTAATGAAAGTGGTTTAGTGCTCCTTATAGATAGTTATTTTATTGTCAATGCAATAG
>SNQJ01S0018289.1:9122-22043 GCA_010110895.2 Picea sitchensis | reverse complement strand
CCCCCCTCTGGATTTGAACTTGTGACCTCTTAAGAGGAAACACATGTTCTTAACCATTAGGCCCACTCAGGCTGTATATTATCGTTCTGGTCTCTATCCCGAACAATAGCTTTCCGATTTCTAATTATTGCCCATTTTCCTTCTTTCCTGGCTTCTTTTACCTTTTGAACTTCCTTAATTCAACTTGGTCTTCGGCAATGAGATCTTCATTTATAAATATTCCTGACCCTTTTAAGCTCGAAGATTTACTAAGTATGCTATATTTATGGTCATTACAACTTACTTTGACACAAATCAACCTATCTTTGTGATCAATTATTTTCCCTAGCCTCTTTTCTTCTACGAGGTAAGTTGTATCAATTTGTGATTTATTTTTTAATTCTTCTTTTACTATTGCTAGTGTATTCTCCTCTTGTTGTTCTTTTATACCAAAAATTATGAGGTTCAAAGATCTTTTGTTACACTCATGGTCAAATTCGATTAGCTTATTCATTTCCTCTTTGATGGGTTTTATATCCAATTTGTTTTCCATATATATATATATATTTATTTATTTATTTATTTCATTATTTTTTAATTTTCTTTTTTTTCTTCTAAACCCTAACTTGTACATACATTTTTTACCTTTACCCACCAGAAACCTAACGTACTAACCCATGCACATCCCTATTGCCCCTCACATGGGCTTAATGATATTTCCATGAGAAATCAATGATTAAGCCATGAATCCTTAATTCTAGGAATGATTTTCTATTTTCTAGGAATTTCTTCCTCTCTTCTCGAATGGCATGGCAACTATATTATCCTATTAATTTTTTTGTTATTCCCAAATGCCTTGAAATTCTTAGCAAAAATATATTATAATATGATTGGTGATTATTTTTATTGTAAAGACTTTAATTAATATAAATATGGATGAGGATGCATAGTTTTATTTTATTTTATTTCACGGGAATAGGTTTGAGTGGAGCTCGTCGTCATCAGAACTCACGAGAACCACCACACTCACTTTACCAAAATCTTGACGATGATATATGTATTATTATAATACTATTTGTTGAAGAGCATGCACAAGCAGTAGGGGGCTTGGTCTAGTGTTTTATTTCTAGCTTGTCGAAAGTGTGATCTAACATGGAGTATCAACGTCATTGTCAGGATTTTACTAAGGCTTACTTCCTCTCTTGCCAATTCCCCTGAAAACCATACACATTGAACCATGATGAACTTGCCTTCAAAATGTTATTTTAATGTTTACCCTTGAAGAGCGTGCACCTCTTTTAAGTATTATTTAATATTTTTTTAAAGGGTCGTGCATTATTATATTATATGTTTGAAGGACATCGTCGTGATTTTGAAGTGTGGAGTGGAGTGAGAGCTCATTGTCATCAGTGATGTGGAGGTGAGTGAAGTAGTCGATGATGTGAAGTAAAGTGAGGGATGAGGTGCATACACCAAAATCCCGACGATGAAGCCCTCGGGGAACTGGGGGGAAACATTATATTATTTTTATTTTTTGTATGTTGTTTTATTTTTATTTATTTATTCATTTTATTTTGTTTTATATTTATTTTATCTCATTTTTTTTTAATTAATTTTATTTATTTATTGTTTATATTTATTTATTTGTTTGTTTTATTTATTTAATTATTTTTATTATTTTTATTTTTATTTTTTCTTGGATTATCAGTTTCTCGCATGTAAGATGAATAATCAACCTGAATGGGCCTAATGGTTAAAAATGTGAGTTTCTTACTCAAATGTCATAGGTTCAAATCTAGAGGGGGGAAGGGTAATTATTATTATATTATTAGTTTTAATTTTAGTAATTTTTTTTTACATTAATTGGGGTAATCAGTTTAGTTTGATTTTGATTTTCTTTGATGAGGGGTAATTATTTCTTTTAATTTTAATAGTTATAAATAATGTATATAAATTTTCTATTTTCTATTTTTATTTTATTTTATTTTAATTATTTTTCTAATTTTAAAATAGGGAAAATTAGCTAAAATTATGTAGCAAACCACAGGTCCTATGCCTGCCCAGATTCTTATTCAAACTATCCATAGGGGCTAAACCATTTAAATCAATAATTGTCGAACTCTCTTATGCATGTGAGATTTTTTTTTTGGAGATTGACGATCAACGGTCCAGATTCACCCACAAGCTTAATCGACGATAGTTGAGCGACATTCTTCAAATGAACATAACTTGGGCTACATGTGTCTGAATTAGGTCCATGATACCTCATTGGAAAGGTATTGGATAGAGGAATGCATTGGCAGAGGTCTCTAGGCCATATGGGTGACAAAATACATTAGAAAATATAGAAAACAATAGATCATGGATTCAGGGTAAAAAATGACTGTGCAGACTTCAGGAAGCCATAACCGAGGCTAGGAAAAATGAAATCAGGCCCAGGATGTCTCAATGGAAATATGAAAGATATAAGAACATGATAGGATTGAAAATATTGGCATATACTGCATGGAAATCATGTGAAAATGAAAAACACAAAAGGAACCTGAATTCAGCTGAAGAACGGGCCACACATACTTCCAATAGTTATATAGCAAGCTATGAGAAAACAAATCAGGCCCAAGAGGGTTTGATGGAAATATGAGACAGAAGAGGGCAAGCAAAAATGATCTTATTTAGTAGGCCAAGGCTAGAAACAACTTGAACAACTCAAGAAATTTAAAATTCGACCCCAACAAGAAGAGACACAAATGTTTACAAATAAATGTAATTTATGAGTTGCAACAGGGAAAGTGTAACCACCCAGGGGTCTCTTCATCTTACATTTGTAACTCCCACATCTAAAGTTTTGAAAATGTACAAAGAAATTGGGGTAAAACGAAATGAACAACCATGAGAGATGAATGGTCTCTCTTGTTTTATAAAAGATAGCTCACTAAATGTAATAGGGGACTTTTTCCCATTGTAATGAAACAAAATAACATTACTTCCAAGTTAATAAAGAGAAAGAGGAATTTCAGGAATTTGTGGCTTTGGTGAATGTATATGAGACTATTCTTTGTGCATTTATCTTCTGCTTGAGTAGTATAGAATTTTATTGTATGAACTATTTATTCACTCTGTTCTATGTGCTCAGGCTATCACATGTTTCCTTATGAGTACATAAATAATGCTATAGATGCATTGTACAACTAATTGTCTATGTATTTGCAACATTGTTTCTATCACATATCATTAACATACATGAATTATTTCTGATTCTAATGATATTATCTCTCGTTGTACTCACTCTTTTAGTTTTTCTTTCGAGATAGGTTAGAAGTGTTTAGGATTATATTAGTTTCCTTTTAGTTATATTAGTCTTAGGATTAATTAGAACTATTTGGGGGGCGATCTGTTGTCTTTCCCGTTTTTATTTTATTTTTATATTGAGCGACAACAAGGCCCATATACTCGTTAGAAACGCCACCCCAAACAAGAGTAGGTCTAATTGGGACCTACCATTGAGCATTCTCCCTTACCTGCTTGGAAGGCCATTTAGACCCGTTAACAAAAATGGCAATAGAAGGAGGGCCAGATGACAAGTTGAGCATGTGGAGTAATTTGTATCAATTTTTATTTTAGTTTACTAATGACTCCATCCCATGTCCCTTTATGGAGGTGTTTTTCTGGTATTGTACCTCCCAAACATCCTAGAAAGATTTTACATTTCTCGTTGCAACTTAAATTTGACAACGAGGGTGAAACCTCTGCATCTTGACATGCTTTACATTTTTGGAAATTTTGTAGTTATCTCAATATTGTTGATGGAAATGTCATTTGCAGGTTGTTCACCCTCACTTTTTCAATCTGCATCAAGTGTTGGTGCGAGACTTTTTCGACCACCTCCATTCACACATGGAAACAATTTATGCATGAATTTTTGCATGCTTTTGAGAATTATGATTATAATAAATTGTGTGAAGAAATTCTAGAGCTTAGGAAGAATGAATATGAATCTCTTCAAGATTTTGTTATCATATTTACTCTTCTTTACTATAGGTTTTCTTTGGATGATAGGCCTTTGTTGACATTTGAATCCGTTAGGACCGAAACAACAACCTCATGAGGATATAAATCCCCCTACATTTTTATAGAGGTGGTACTCCTTTGTTATGAATTTCGCATGACTCTAGGTCTTCAGAATGTGGGACTTTTAGAGAAGTCCGTCGTGGTAATCAAAGAAAAGATAAAGATGCAATAACAAAAAATGTTTTTTATTTTCTTTAAAGAAAGTTCCTGAGAATGGACCAAGAGCCACACAGATTCACACATTTAAAATAAATAAAGAAAATTTCCTCACATCCATCATAGTTGGGCTAAATATTTATGATCACATAAAAAATAAAAGAAAATGATCTGCATGCATAAGAGAAATTTGATAGAGTGATACGTGGGCAACTCAAACAAAGATAATGATAGATCAATCTCAAATACTTTATATTCCGAAAATCGGGTTACAAAGTACAGTCGATATTGTTCCCAAAATAGTTGATCCAAAAAGGAACCAGAGAAGACTAAGGATAACTCAGAATTCACAGAAGCACCTCAGGAAGTTCAGAATGGCCTTAGCAGATAGAGAAAGGGAAAAAAAATTCAAATTCCTTAAAACTCAATGAAATTGGCATCATCGCGAAGAGCGCATTGCAAGATTTCCAACGACGTAAATGATTCGTTAAAAAAGGTTACAGATCGAAAGATATTCGTGGTCAAAGCTTTTGTCAACTTAGCCCAGTCAGCAGGGATGAGTCAACATATGTACTGCTAATGTCAGCATCAGTATAGATGACGTCAGTGTCTGTACAGATTACATGGCACATGCAGAGGGTGACATGTGTCATGATGACATCAACATGACATCAATATGATAACGTGGCAGCACCAGAGGTTTCCACGTGTCACTCATTTTTTGACTTTTCTGGTCAATTCGTGGACCAATGGGAAGGTGCCATGTGGCAGTCCATACAACAATGTGGAAGACCGTACAACCACCTGGTAGGCTACGTGGCAGAGGTGACGTGGATTTCCGTGCAATGTGGTGGAGTGGGCCAATGAAAGGTCACCACGTGGCAGCGTGCAAATGCACATGGACGCCCAACAACTGAAAAATCCAAAAGTTGGCAAGGTTGGCTAGCGCCAACCCCCAATCTGCCAAGTTGGTAGAAGACTCCGCCAAATTTGTTCGAATGGAAAGCATATCCGCCAAACGATCCACTAGAATTAGCCAACCGCCAAACAAACTCCACCATATATACACAACAGTGCAACAATACACCAAAATGCGAGTCCATAGGTTTGATCCTGGGATCTCCCCTATCCACTCTGCCTTCTCCACGTCCACCCAACCAATTTGGTTGGGATGTGACTTGGTACAATCCACCCACAAATTTATTTAAGTTTTGGAATTCACCAGTGCACGGGGGGCAGAACAGGGTGAGCAACCGTACAGACATGGCACAAAAAATGAGAAATTTTCCCCATGAATTATTGTAGGTGTAGGCACAAAAATCAAGATGAATTTTCTTAGGGGCCTGAAAGTGCCAGACTCAGATTGAGGCGTGGAGATAGTCATTTTTGTGTAATTCGACGCCACAAATTCAATGGTATTGTTTGTTTTCTGATCCGAGCAAAGTTTTTGCAAATTAACTCTAGAATGAGGTATACTTATGTATTTTGCCAAATTCTTTTGCTGAGTTAATAAAAAGGCCTACCCATTTGAGAGAAGGACCCGTAGATGTAGTCCACCAGGGATGAACTCCATTATCAAGTCTTTTGTGTTCATATTTGATGCATATGTCTCTTCATTATTGAGTTATTCCTTCTTTATGGTGCACTTCATTTTATGCTCATTTAATACAATTTTTTTAATAAGTCACATCGATGAAAAGATCCCAGATCATGTTGGGATCAGAGCAATCATATTTGACTTGAATTTTTGAGTGTGAATGCTTACTAGGTCCAAGCATAAGCAGGGTGAAGGAACTCTTAAGACTTTCAATCCTGAATTTTGGCCGCGCATCCCGAAGGAAGAAAATGGTGGAAGAGGACAAGTGTGATGAACATGAGAAAAACTTCCATATGGTCTTTTATCACATGTCAGAAATGGTCGAGCGAATGTATGGAGACTACGAGAAGAGGATGAAGAATAAAGGGAAGAAAAAGGAAGCACAAGCAAATGATAATGCTTTAGTGAATCAAGGGGCTGGAGGAGACCCTCCTGAGCCTCCATCTTCACCATCAAGTTCTAGCTCTTCTTCCTCTGATCATTCTCATCCTTCTAGCCATAAAGCTTCTTTTAAGAAACCATTATTAAATCTTGATGTAAAATTTTCTTTACCTATGTTTAATGGAGATGTTAATCCTGAAAAGCTAGATAATTGGATCCGAAAAGTTGAAGTATATTGTCGTGTTCAACAGATTGATGAAGAGGAAGTTAAAGTGCAATTGGCCTCTCTTCGGTTGGAAGGCACCACTCTCGTATGGTGGGAGAGAAAACTTAAGGACATAAGTAAGTGTGGTAATATTATTTCCTCATGGTCGGAATTTAAATCAGCAATAAGGAAACAATTTTATCCATTGGGTTATTTACATAAATCAATGATGGAATGAGAAAATTTAAGACAAAGTAAAGGTCAAACTGTACAAAGTTTCACAGAAGAATTTAGGAAGAAATCTCTTGCATTGAACATTCCTTTAGATTCTTATGAAACTTTAATGAAGTATATTGGCGCACTTCACATTTATATTCATCATACTTTACTATTGTTTAACCCCACTGGTCTTGGCGAAGTTTGTGTGCAAGCCACTCACCTTGAGAACACGAGAAAACATGTTCAAGAATATCCCACAAACAAACCTTCCAACCTCCCACATAAGAAGTTTAAAAAGTTTAAAAGGAAGGACAAGAAGACCACCACTGTAAAGAGGGAAGAAGGAAATCCATCTTGCACTCATTGCAAGAAGAATGGTCACGATGATGAACACTATTGGAAATTACATCCATAGAAAAGACCAAAACAGTTCGGTGAAAAGGGGAAGACAAAGACCGTTACTACAGTGCAACAAGATCTTGGTTCTGATTCAAGAGACGAAGAAAATATCACATTGGTTGGAGTGCAAGGTAAATATTCCCTTCATGCTAGTTCAAATTCCAATAATGAATCTCATGATGATAAAATAAAAAGGAATGAATTGTTTCACATAAGAGTTGTGTCTAAGCACACTAAGATAGATACATTATTTGATGTGGGTTCCCAAGTAAACTTGATATTTGAAGCACATGTCAAAAATATGGGTCTTGAAACTAAACCACATCCAAAGCCTTATCCTCTTGGTTGGGTATGTGATAAAGCAAAACTTAATGTCACCAAGCAGTGTAGGGTCAGATTTGCGATTGCTTCAAAGTTGATTGATGAAGTGGATTTGGATGTTGTATCACTTGATATATGTGCTATAGTGCTAGGGAGTCCTTATCTTTATGATAGGAAAGTAGTCTTATTTCGTCATGAGAACAAATATCACCTTACTAAAGGGGGAGTGGATTATATTGTTAGAGCCCACAACATGAGGGTAAACACCACACTTGTTAGTGCAAGACAAATGAAGAGAATCATAAACACTAATAAGAGATATGTACTCATGGTCTTAAGGGAAAAGGATGTTGAAACATCTGATGCCTTCCAAGGATGTGATCCTTCTCATAAGAAATAATCAATTGATATTTCTTCTAAGTATGATGATATTTTCCAGGAACCAGATGGATTACCTCCTAAGAGGGAAATCCAACATGACATATATCTTCAACATGATTCTCCTCTTCCTAATGTGGGCATGTAAAGGATGTCAGTTGTAGAGATGACAGAGATCAAAAAGCAAGTACAAGGCTTATTGGATCAAGGGGTCATCAGGTCCAGTTCATCTGCTCGTGGTTCTCCGATTGTGATGGTGCCAAAGAAGGATGGCACATGGAAAATGTGTGCCGATTATCGAGCCTTAAACAAAATCACGGTGAAAAATTGATACCCTCTTCCTCGTATAGATGATTGTTACGAGGGAAAAACTCTCTATGGACAAGGGTAAACCACAACAGACAGGTATGACTGTAGAAATCAACTCAATTCCATTGTATGCTATATAAACTAATGTGCAAGATAAGAAAGAAGCTTACCTTGATCCAACGTTCGATGATGTTCCACCATTAAGCACTTTGACCCAAAGCTTTATACCTGCAACAAGTTCTCAACAAACAAGCAGAGCGAGTACATAGTGATAATATAAAGGGGTTATCAGATTAGATAACATAATCCATTAATAAACATTACAAACATGCCCATGGATAATAATAATATATTTTCACGATACCAATAGGATGGGAAAGGAGTATTTCTATTAATAATTGATCAGCAGAAGTGACAACATTACAGACTTCCGTGTCAGCACGGTTTGAAACCAAGAAACCAAGTTCCTTCCAACTGGGCCTCCACCACTTCAATCCCCCACCAAAGGAAAGGTCATAGGAAAGAGACAATGAGGTTCTCTCAACAATAGGGAAAGAGATCGAGGGTTGAACATTATGTTCAGAGTTGAGGGACAAAGGGATGCAGACTCAATATGAAGTAATTTCTCCAAAGTAACTTTTCTCTCAAAGTTGAATGCTTTCTCCTCCTTTCCATAGTTCGGAATTGTGATTTTATAGTCTTCAAAATGAAACTGAAGCGCCAAGTCGAAACGTTTCCAGTATGTGGAAGGCCAAGGATCAAAGATCTCCTGTCATGACATGGAAACCCGACTCCATTTTTGTATTTTCTGGCACAAATCCTGATGTACGCGGGTTGTAGTGGAGCAGCCTGTGTATACGCATGTTGTATACCAGATAGGGCGCGTATATGTGAAAAAATGTGTATTTTTGGCTCTGGATTCATAAAAAATGGATGATAAGTTTGCACGGGGAAATGGAAAAAGGCCCTCTGTGCAAGATAACAATGGTGAGGAATATCTTGATATAAAATATGCCCCCTAATGTGTGAGATCAGAGGAGTATATGCAATGGCTGAAATACATTATAAATAACCTAGGAGTGGAGTAGTAGAGAACCAGCTGGACGAACTTGATTTCTCATTACATTATGTATTGACTTTGCATACATGGCTGCCAAGAATACAATGTAGATCCATGTGGAAAATATACCAAATAAGTGTCTGTGGTCATGAATATATTTTCACGATACCAATAGGACAGGAAAGGAGTATTTATATTAATAATTGATCAGCAGAAGTGACAACATTATAGACTTTCGTGTTGGCATGGTTCAAAACCAAGAAACCAAGTTCCTTCCAACTGGGCCTCCACCACTTCAATCATCCACCAAAGGCAAGCTCATATGAAAGAGACAATGAGGTTATCTCAACAATAGGAAAAGAGCTCGAGGGATGAACACTGTGTTCAGACTTGAGGGACAAAGGGATGCAAACTCAATATGAAGTAATTTCTCCAGAGTAACTTTTCTCTCAAAGTTGAATGTTTTCTCCTCCTTTCCATAGTTCGGAATTGTGCTTTTATAGTCTTCAAAATGCAACTAAAGGGTCAAGTCGGAACATTTCCAGTATGTGGAAAGACAAGGATCAGAGATCTCCTTTCGTGACATGGAAACCCGACTCCATTTTTGTATTTTCTGGCACAAATCCCGATGTACACGGGTTGTAGTGGAGCAACCTGTGTATACGCATGTTGTATAGCAGATAGGGTGCGTATATGTGGAAAAATGTGTATGTTTGGCTCTGGATTCATCAAAAAGGGATGATAAGTCTGCATAGGGAAATGGAAAAAGGCCCTCTGTGCAAGATAGAAATGGCGAGGCAAATCTTGCTATAACAATGATTTACTTGATCAATTAAAGAATGTTGTTTATTTCACTAAGTTGGATTTGCGCAGTGGATAGCATTAGATCAAGGTTGCAGAAAAAGATGCATGGAAAACTTCCTTTAAAACCAAACAAGGATTGTTTGAGTGGTTAGTTATGTCGTTTGGGCTTTGTAACGCTCTGACAACCTTCATGCGTGTGATGAATGATGTATTCAGGCCATTTCTAGATGATTTTGTAATTGTATATTTAGAAAACATTCTTCTATTTAGTGGGACTTGGGATGAACATGTAAAGCAAGTATTAGATACTTTGCAAAGGGAAAGGTTGTATGTAAAATTGTCCAAATGTGAATTTGGCAAGACTGCACTTGTGTACTTAGGTCATATTGTAGGAGGAGGACAATTGAAAATTGATCCTTCCAAGATTGATGTAATTGTAAATTGGCCTGAGCCCAAAAGTGTAACTGAAGTACAAAGCTTCTTAGGTGTAGTCCAGTACTGGAGGAGATTCATTTCAAACTTCTCTTTTATTGAAGCTCCTTTGCATGCCTTAACCAGTGTGAAGAACAATTTTCAGTGGGGAGGAAAGCAACAAAAATCCTTCAACACTTTGAAGGAAGAGATCAGTACCACACCAGTATTAGCATTGTCGAATCTTCAACAACCTATCGAGATCAAGACAAATACCAGCGGATACGCCATGGGTGCAGTATTGATGCAATATCGTAAGCCTATCTGTTACCACTCTGAAACTTTTAACCAAGCTGTTGTTAACTATCCTACATATGNGAAACTTTTAACCAAGCTGTTGTTAACTATCCTACATATGATAAAGAGTTGTATGCATTAGTTCAAAGTGTAAAGAAATGGAAGCACTACTTGTTAGGGAAGGAAACAATCATACACACAGATCATCAACCCTTACAGTATCTCCAAGAACAAACCAAGCTGCAACAATATCGACATTACAGGTGGATGGGTTTTCTTCAATGATTTCCTTTGGTGATCAAATACAAAAAGGTTACAAGTAACAAGGTAGTAGAGAACTATTGTCTACATGGAAAACTACTCTACCATCTTGAAAAGATTTGTATTCCTACAAGTGAACGAGTCCATGTAATACGAGAAGCTTACACTTCTCTTGTGTCTGGGCATTTTGGGGTAGGAAAAACTATGGCTCATCTGCAGAGGTTTTATTACTGGCCTCAGATGAAAGAAATTGTAACTAAATATGTAAAGGAGTGTGTGATGTGTTCTACTTGTAAGCCAACTAATAGAAAATTGGGGCTATACTCACCACTTCTTGTTCCATTCCATCCATGGGAGAGTATCTCTATGGATTTTGTAGGGGGTTTACCATGGTCGAAAATGGGTCATGACTATTTGTATGTAGTAGTGGATAGGTTCAACAAGATGTATATCTTGATGCCATGTAAAAAATAGATCACTGTTGAGCAAACTGCTAATCTCTTATTTCAATATGTTTGGATTCACTTTGGGTTACCTACATCCATTATCTTGGATCGAGATACTCGATTCCTTGGGGATTTTTGGACAAGATTATGGAGAATGATGGACACCAAGTTGAAGAGGAGCATTTCTTTCGATCCACAGACCGATAGACAGATAGAGGTTGTTAACCGAACAATGGTACTTTTTCTTCGAGGCTACTGCAGAAAGCATCCCAAGTTATGGGATGAACAGATTACCTATGTGCAACATGCTTACAATCAAGCCTTACATTCCTCCAATCAGTGTTCGCCATTCGAGATATGTTTTGGGTATTTTCCTAAGGTCCCTTTGGACTTGATGTATGGGAAAGTTGTTGATTCCAATGAAGAAAGAAATGAAGATAGGGCCCGCAAGTTCATTCAGAGGATCCAACAGGTACACCAAGCAGTCATAGAATAGTTGGAGACAAGTCAAGCACAATATAAAGCTCGCCATGACAAACATAGGGTTGATCATCAGTTCTAGGTTGGAGACTAGGTATGGCTTCACATCAACAAGGAGAGATTGAAGGGTGAAGGCAAGAAACTCAAGTCCATCCGATATGGACCCTTCACTATTTTGGAGAAAAGAGATACCAATGACTTTTGTTTAGATCTTTCACGATATATGCAGATTTACTCAATTGCAAATGTGGAAAACTTGAAACTTTTTGAGCCTCCCATGATCATGGATCGGAGTGAGGAAGTTTCAATACCTTCATAAAATCCGGATCATCCTTGCCATAAGAATGATATCACCAGCATAAAGAAGAAGAATGATGACTATACCAGAGAGAGTTGGGCCAACACAACATGTGTCTTCCAAACACTCTTCTAACTTGTCAATGTATATGCCAAAAAGGGTAGGGGACAAGGGACAACCTTGCTTTACTCCAATATTACAGTTAATTTCTTTCGACCAACCTTCTATGTGCTTAAACTTAAAATATGAAATTGAAAAAAATTTGAAAAAAAAAACTTAAAAAAACAAATGGCAGATTTTTTTTTTAAAAAGCCAAAAAAAAAAAAACATAATTATAAAAAAATTAAAAACAAAAACAAATATAAAATATAAAAAACAAAGTCTAATTTTAAAAACAAACAATAATTTAAGGTTTTTTTTAACATTTTTAATTATTCTTTGTTTTTTAAATCAAAATTTATTTTTAGTCCCCGAGGTGTAGGACAGTCGGTGACGGAGTGTGCTATTAAGGCCCTCCGTGATGTTAAAGTCACTGGTTTGAAACCCGCGGGGACAAAAAATCCAGCCATGTTAAGGGTTGGTGTGACTCAGGCCGGGTGTGATCCTCGGGTGATTTTGATGGCTCAAATGCCCCTGAGTCACGATTTATTAGCCACATGTTAGTCCCACATGTCACGGACAAACTATCAAACAAAAAAAATTAAATTTTATTTTTTTTTATATTTTTTATTTGTTTTTGTTTTTGTTTATTTTTTATTTTTATTTATATTTTAGTTTTTCATTTATTCTTTTTGTACTTTTATTTTTATTTTTAATTTTAATTTTTTGTACTTTGATTTTTTTTTTTTAATT
>SNQJ01S0018288.1:169071-180197 GCA_010110895.2 Picea sitchensis | reverse complement strand
CTCCTGCATTCTTCCTCTCAAGACATTCCCAAGACATGTGACATGTTTTTCCACAGGCATGACACTTCACTTCTCCTCCTCTGCCTCTTCCTCTACCTCTTGGAAAAGTGTTTCTTCCTCCATAGTGTCCTCCTCTAGAGATTTCTCCTCTAATTATCTGGTTGTCAGAGCTACCAGTTTCTTCTCCTGCCTTCTCGAACTTTTATCTTATGGTTCCTTCTCCTCTGCTAGGATTCTTTCCCCTGTTCCTTTGACTCTTCTTCCTTGCCAACTTTTCTTTTGCCTTCAGGGCTACCTGATAAGAATCTTCCACAGTTCTCATTTTCATCATACTATTATCATCCTAGATCTCGTACCTCAATCCATTAATGTACATAGCAACTTTTTCTTCATATTTCTCCTTGTGTCCTGCTCTTATGTTCATCTTATAAAATTATTCGGTATACTCTTTCACCGAAAAACCTTTCTGTCTTAGATTTTGTAACTTCCTAAAAAAATTAAACTAGTAATCCTTGGATATAAAATTAGCCTTCATCTTAGATACCATTCTATCCCAGCTCTTAATCTTGGACCTACATTTCCTCCTCCTGTCATCTTGCAACTCGTCCCACCATAAAGTTGCATGTCCCTTCAATCTGTTCACTGCATGCTTCACCTTATTCTCATCACCAATCTCCTCATAGTCAAAGTACTTGTCTAAAGAAGTTATCCAGTTAAGAAGTTATTCCACATTCAAATTACCTTCGTACATTGGGACTTCCATTTTTGTGCTAGTTCCCAGCTTGAGAACAACTCTGAGTAATCTCTCCTATGTTTCTTGTTCTCCTACAACTTCTTCTACCTCTACATCTTCACTTTCAACTTCATTGATGTCACTAGCTTCTCGTGGTCTTCTTTGTGCTATCTCCATCGAATCTAACCTTGCATGAAGTTGTCTCATTTCTTCTTCCATGGCTGCATTGACTACAATTCTCTCCTTGCATCTTCTTGGCAGCATGATTCTAAATTTTCTTTTCATATAGATCTTAATTCCAGCTCTAATACCATTTGATACAAACCCCCACCACTCCCAGGGGCTCATGCGACCTCCCAGTCTAAGGATCGTTCCCAAAAGGGATATGAATTAGCTCTCGGGTCATCACCGAACCCTTAAGATTATTTACCGCAAGCCTTTTCTCCTTTAGCTGTGCGAAAATTCGTATTCGCAATGGTCTTATCACTTTAGTGGAGAATTCCATGTGACCTCAGGCCAAAATAGTAGGCTAAACTCTTTAAACAACAGGAACTCTAACACTTCAGAGATATGGGATTCAGGAGTTATAACAACAAGACACTATGATTCCCCCGAACGCCTAATTCACGAATGGCCAAACAAAGGCAAGGATCAACGACTCACACTACGCACCATGAGCTATGGTTCACAGAAATTCTGGGGCTCCGGGCTTCGAGAGTTTTCCCCATTTAAAGGTTGCATACCTCCGAATACGAAAACTCCGAACTTGTGGATCGAACGACTGATGTCCGCCTCCGATCGACGGCCTACATTTAATCAGGGCTCCGGGCTTCAGATATTTTTGCAACACAACACTCCTAATCCTCCAAACACCGAATTGGTGAATTCTCTCAGAGGCTCATAGATCATCGATCCACAACTTCACAACAACTAACAACTGTGATCTTCTTCGGAACTCTAGGATTCGAGATATATTTTTTGTTATCACCACCAATCCTCCATATTATCGAACACACTCCTTGATGAATTATGAAAACCTCCTATGCACTCCTTGCGCTCATTGTCCTTGAGACATTTTCAACACTTGACTAAGTGTTGTCCCTGTGCACACATTGCATGGGTCTATCCTTCAAGCTTTTATACTCCATTGAGTATATGTGCACTCCTTGCACTCACTCTACGAAATCCACACTATCTCTCTTGAGCTATTGAGTCTAAAAATGACTCTGCCTTCTCACTCCTTGCATGGGCACTATGCACTCCTTGCACCAAGACTTCAGAAGAGAAACAATTGAAACTTACAAAACATCAAAGGTCCATTCATTTAACCATGAAATACACACAAATGCATATAAACACAGAAAAATTGACAACATTACAATACCCAAATAACTAAGAGATAAGCAAACTCAGACATGTGAAGCAAATATCCTCTTTTATATTACTCCAACAAACATTTACAAAAGTTTTCAACTTCCTTTGGCTTCTTTCAAGAACAACTCTATACAACTCTCTTAAGAAGAAATCAGAATAACCTTAGCAACCTCTTTTGGTCATACATTACATACATTTATACATGAGGGGGCTTCTCGAGCCTTCCCTCCAGACTATCCTAGTGCTTTCATTTCATAATTAAAGAATCCTACTACTAAGATTATTACAATAAATGAACATTTACAATATAGATATGAGTCCATGCTCAAAATCTATCCAATCCTATAGGTAATTAAGACGATTAGAATCTCCTAGAGTGCATGCAATGGCTCTTGCCTCAAAATATTTTGGCGTCTTTAATTTCATAGCTTTAAAATTTAAAGTGACGTGTCCTCCTTCGAATCTAAACCAGTTCTGAATGTGTTGCCTTGGGTGTTGAGTTGTCCTTCACTTGGCCTCATTGAATGTTGATGGCAATGCTGTTGCATCGTAAATAAAAGGTCAAACTAAAGTTGTCAACAACAACTTAGAAACCTATTTGCGATGCTCTAATTTTGAAAAACCACATGAATGGCCATAATAGCTCCCCCTTGAAGAATGGTGGTATAATACCACTTATCATGGAGCTATCAAAATGACATGATATAAATTTTTCTATGGCCAAAAACCCTTGTCTATGACTTCCTATTTACCAAGCACCTCATGGGTTCAGGCTAAGGATAATGCACTTCACACCGGATAACCCATTCTCTGCACACTTACAACAATTTGGTTATATATCAAAATAAAATGAAACAATAGGAAAACCAACATTGTTTTGGATGTTCTTTTGCATAATAGGATCATGTGTTTTTCATCTTTAGTGCTATAAACAAACATCACTTCAAGACACAACACCCTAGAAATTAACACCAAAGTTTTATGGACCCTAAAAAAGATCATTTGGCACATTGGACAATTGCCCTACAAGTTGGATTTTAACCCACTCAAAGATTCATCCAATATTTCATGTTTGTTGTCTGAAGAAGGTCATCGAATTGAAGTGCAACATGCAAACCAACTTAACATAACTTGTTGATGAAGGCTCCATTTGGCTCCACTAGAAGCAGTCTTGGTTACCAAAGAGTGTCAATTGCACCAAATGCACGGTTCGAGAAGTACTAATCTAGTGGAAAGACATGTAACCCAAAGATTCAATATGAGAACCAACAATGATTCTATATCAATTTCCTCATCTTGAGCCTTGAGGACAATGCTCCTTTTGAAGGGGGAGGGCATGTTAGGGTCCTACCCTAACCTCCATAGTTTAGGCTACCTAGTGTTAGTCAATTGATGTATGTTGCCATGTTTGAATAAGACTAGACCACATGTAGTTAGGGTTTTTCTATTGAGAATCAATTTAGAGAGATAGGAGACTATGGAATGTTTTGTAATGTATTGTTGTATTTGGAACATTGCTAAGTAAAAAGTGGCTCCACCTTAAAAAACAATTAAACCTTGATTATTATTTTTTTGATTATCATAATATAATATATTTCAATTATTTTATTTTGTTAGTATCTTTATATTTGACTTTTTGCAATTATATTCTTTACATATTTAGTTGTGTCGCAAAGGTTATGAAACACTACAAGGATGAAAACATGGTGGCAAGGAATCATACACCAATGCCCTTGCTTCAAAATCCTTCATCGTGTCATGCAAAACAAACTTACGTAGGAATAATCAAATCAAAATTATCAAGGTAAAGTACTTGCTATTCTAGAAAACCCCATTTCAACCTTAAATCCAAAACCCACATAACTTTCATTTAGGCACCAAAAAGTATAGAATAAACGCATACTCAATCACAACACCTGCGGACGATGAGAAACCATTATATGAGTTGTCCAGAGCACTCTGGACAACCAACACTGAGGTAAACCAAGGTGCAAGGTCCGCAGATCCCTTTGCACACCCAGGCTCCAACATGCACCTCCTCTTCCCAATACCCTACCTGCAGTGAAAAATACCCTACCTGAACACACTATGGATCAAACCCTGAGCCTCTATCCAATAAGGTATCGCTATACCTAATGTGAAATCGCACATCAACCAAATGGAAGAAACAGGCTCCAGCTTCGATCCAAAACCCCGAAATTTTTTATTTCGACACAATATATCCAGCAAAACCATATCTGAATGTCGTACATGCCGACAATGGAAAATGAAGATGCAGTTTGCCTAGAGCACTCTGCACAGCTAGCACCCAACGGTGAACCAAGGCACAGTGTCTTCAGAGTCCTCTGCATAGCCAAGCTCCAACAACCACCTCCACTGCCCAGTTGTCGAAGGAAAGCCCCATTGCGTAGACACACTGCATATTAAAGCCCGAGCGTCTGTCCAATTAAGTATCATTAAAGCCGATGCGGAAGCACATCCTCAGCAAACAGAAAATAGAATACTGGGTATTCTCCAGAGGGAATAAACTAACTTGGGAGTCTGTTTTTTTTTTTTTTAAGGAAAATCTAGGTATAAATCCGATCAGATTTTCAGGGATAGTTTGAGTTGGAAACTTGACCACCATGATTTTGAGTAAGAACCTTACCTAAAAGATTTTGCTCCATTTTAAACCAACTCAAAAACTAAAAATTAATCAAAATTCTGAATTGACCAAAAATTTAAAAACTGACCGCAAAAAAACCTCCCAAAAAATAACTCCGAACTAAGGATTGCTCACCCACTCCTTCTCCTTAGCGCCCTCATCACAACGGAGTCAACACAAAAGACACAAACTCCCAACAAAATACCGCAAATTGTAACAGACAGAATTCTCCCATACTAGTACCAGAAACCATGGCCAAACTATATCATAGCCCAAAGTTTCAGGAGGGAGACATACACTAATTACAGGCACCGCTACTATCATAAAGCTTAGTCATTTTAATTGTTTTTTGTTTTTTGTCGCAAATTGTAAGAGACAGAATTCTCCCATACTAGTACCAGAAACCATGTCCAAACTATATCATAGCCCAAAGTTTCAGGAGGGAGACATACACTAATTACAGGCACCGCTACTATCATAAAGCTTAGTCATTTTAATGGTTTTTTGTTTTTTGTCGTAAATTGTAAGAGACATAATTCTCCCATACTAGTACCAGAAACCATGGCCAAACTATATCATAGGCCAAAGTTTCAGGAGGGAGACATACACTAATTACAGGCACCGCTACTATCATAAAGCTTAGTCATTTTAATTGTTTTTTGTTTTTTGTTTTTTTTGCTTGATTTCATTTTAAATGGTTGGATATATATATTTGAGTGATCAAGTTTGTATAATCTCAATGTTTTAGGGATTTTTTAAGAGGCTAAATCTATTTATACATTCAGAAATTCAATTTATATAATAAAAAATAGCAATCTTGTCCAAATTTACATCACCAAATTTAGAAAAAAAAAAACATTTAACTAATACCTATGTCATAATAATATATGTCATAATAGTATGTATATTTAGAAAATAAAATTATTCTAACTTTGTGTCCAAATTATTATAATTGAAAATCCATTTTCATCTCAATGTATTGCATACTCAGAATAAATTTTAGTTTATTCAAAACATCATTTTACTTTAAAATAGGTTTATGATTGGCATATGTCTTATAATATTTTGAAAGAAATATTAGTTACATTAAATTAGTATTTTCTGTTATTTAAAATCTATTTTTGAATGCAAAAATAGATTCAGTATGATGAAACATTCTTGCAGCCCTAGGATTACACAGAAATAATTACTCAAATATGTAGATCTAATAATTGGTGGTGTTGGTTAGCTGTTCTAAGAAATGTTTTTTTTGTCTAGAATCCAAGGAGATATAAATTTACAAAAATCACTATTTTTTTCTTGTTCAAAATCTATTTTTGAATGCAGAAATGGATTAGGCATGCTGAGAAACTACCTAGACACTCGGATTATACAGAAATAATCACTCAAATCTACTAATCCAATAATTTCTCACCAAACTTCAGATAAAAAATCATCATTTTAGAATCTTTAACCTGACGCCTAATAATTTATCATTTTAGAATATTTAGCCGAAGGCGTAATAATTATAGCCGGATTTGAACAAATATCCCAAAAAATATACAGCATCGTAGAACATTTAAACTGAAAGATTAAAAAAGTGTTAAATATGACATCAGTTCACTAACAGTATCCGTTGAATAAAAAGATCAGAGAAATTCGCTTTAAAACACACAATGTTGAATATACAGTGTGAAATTTATATCCACCAGTACAGATACTCGCGTAGCAATAGGAAGGAAACAAACGAAATGACGAGAGGAAAGTAATAATGACACATGGAATTTAACCAGAACAACGAAATAACCAGAGGAATGCATTTATCACTCCTTTATTGTACATATACTGTGCACCGGGCCGTAAACTCTTTATGAATAGATAGATAGACAGACAGACAGACGTTAATATATCTAGCAGTATAAGTTGGGGTTCGAGACGAGATACTGATCGATCTTCTTGAACGTGGCAGTAGCGTTTTCCTTTAACTCTTGTAATTTGACATCGTCAGTCTGAGCGCTCTGGACGGTTTCGTAGTTGGTGATCCTGGTTACCACACATCCCACTTCTTCCCTGGGAACCACCTTGAGCTCAAAGCTCAACGCATTCACTTGTGTCCCTAGTGGACCTCCTTCGATTATTGTAAACTTGAACACCATCTTTTCCTCGTCGATTTCATCCACTTTCTCCTTAAAGTAACTGAAATCCTGGTTAGCTGCAATATGAGAAGGAAAGACATTATAAATATCAATGCATTAAAAAGTTATTCAACACCGTTGTTAGGTTATGAGATCAACAGTTGGTTTTATGGAAGTGATACCAGGGGTGAAGTTGACCTGCTTGATGGTGCCCACGCCTCCATCTCCTTCGACGAAGGTTATAGAAGAGAAGGCTTCCGGAAAGACCTTGGGGAAGAGGTTGTGGCCGTCTTTCACTATGGCGTTCCATAGTCTTTTTGCCTCCACCTCACATACACACTCGTTTGTTACAGTCCCAACCACCATATTGAGTTACTTCTACAACTCCGTTAACAAAAGTGTAGTAGAAGCTGCTTGTTATAGTATGCACCAGAAGAGCAAGAGGAGGATATTTATAGATGGCATTTTACTTATGTTCTGCAATTTTTTTGCATTCACCTGTTGCTGGTAAGAGAAATCAGAATCGTATCTGGCAAACGAATCCTTTATGTTAAGATTGTAATGTGCTGATGATCCCATTTATAACAAAATTGAAATAAAAAAGAACAGGATAATGATGTTAAGGTGTCTTTACATGATCCCATTTTTAATATAATTGAAATAAAAAATAACAGGATCATGATGTTAAGGTGTCTTTACATTCAAGCTAGTGATGTGTGATGTGATTTTAAGTGACTTTCTCATATAATTATAATTTTTAAGTTTCGGTAATTTTCTTGAGAATTTTTCTATCTAATTTTTTTAGAAATCAGAGATCTGTATATTTAAGTGGTTAATTTTGTATAATTTTAGTGTTTTATAGTTTTTTTAACAATTTTATATATTAAAAAATGTAATTTAAATAACAGAAAATCTTGATTTCTTCCAATTTATATCAACTGATTCTAGTGAAAAAAAACAAAACATAGAAAAATTAAACAACCTGTTAACAAACCTTCCAATTATAAAGCCGGCACAAACACCAGATCCAGTACCAGCAGTGGTAGATCCAGCAGCAGAGCATAGATCTCAATGCACAGCCTGGGTTTTCTACTATAAAATTTTAAGGGACTGGATAAGATGCTGTCAATCTGCCCCCACAATGACCACCCGTCTCCTCCATTGTATTCTAATAAGAATGGACAAATGAATAAGACAGAGAAGGAGATATATGGCTTGCTTTTATATTCATAAAACTAATTTCATATGCCAAAAATGTGAATGGATCGCCGATTAAAGTGCCATTTGGATGACAGCTTAGGCCTTACATCGACGTTTGAGATGATTTAATACTCCATTGGCGCTGGTAGTTGCGTCATCTTTGTGAGTTTTCGCAAGCATGCTTCGCAACGTTTCTTTCAATGGTCAACATAAAATGAGTAGGGTTATGCTTTATTTCGTTCATAATATGTAAAATGAAAAATGATATCATCTTCCTCTTCTTTTTCTTTTCCGAAACAAATATTGAATACTTTAAATGCTTTATTTCGTTAATCATTTAATATGTAAAATGAAAAATTATATCTTCTTTTTCTTTTACGAAACAAATATTGAATAAAATAATAAGACAACCTTGTAAACATTTAATGAAATACGGTTGCATGGTAGGTGTCGTGTATGGTAAGTACTGCCTGTTATCGCACAGTTTGTAACTAGGTCAAAAGGCTAGAGGATTGAGGCCAAACTGGCGTAACAGGAACCTTCCCCACCCAATGTCACCTCAATGGGGAGGTTCTTTCTATTTAGGGAGGTTAACCCAGGGGAGACGTCCCTGACAACCTGGGGTTTTGGAGAGGCCAAAGTATAAAGATCAAGGTAAAGTTTCCTCCTCACAGGTTACCACCAAAGGTCAGATAATCCTGCTAATCAGCGAATAAAGAAGTGTATGCCCAAAAGAGAACACCTGCCTCGAACAAGACAATAACAAGATAATATGTATGCAGGCTATATATCTATATATCAGTGGGTTATTACTTCTTGTGACTATCTGAAAAATAATATATAAGCAATGTGAAACAACAAATATTAATGAGATCAACGTTTTATCAATATAGAAATGGAGAAGTATCAATTCATCAATAACTACCGAGATGATGTAGCAAACAATATATTCAATCAATCATTTACTCAATAAATGCCTTTAACCATCATCTAATCGCTTATTATCAATATTTGCTACATCAAGATGGAATAACCAACTATGACGTCAGCCTAGTTAGGGTTTCAAAATTTAAAGTTTTGAGAGTTGGTTTGAGTGCTATGACTTCAACGTTGTGTGTCTAAGATCAATGCCTAAGGGTATATGGAGTCATTCAAGGAGAGGACGCAAGGTTGAAGGAGTAATAGGCTAAAGACAAGAGGGAAGGGTTCTAGAGTGGTGCAATGGCAGGGCCCTAGATTCAAAACCCTAGTGGAAAGAGGCTCACTCCAGTGTTGCTTAAGCAAGGCCTCGTGCTCTTTCCTCCTTCTTTAGGTCAAACTTGGCAAACAACTAGCATATGAGAAGAGATAAAACAAGAGGATCAGGTGAGGGAGAATGTTGCAATAGCAAGGCCCTATCACTAAAACCCTAGAAGATGGACGACCCTAGGTGTAGATAACCTAGGCCTCGGACATCACCCTCCTTTTAACCTTTAAAAATCAAAGCTAGCTTAAGGGAAGAAATGGGAAGAGTGTAGCAAAGGCTAGGCTTTTTCTCCCTTCTTCAATGGCTAGATATTTCTCTCTAAGGGGACATGAGACAAGGACCTACTTGTGTGCTTGTCACCTAGGGTTTTAAAATCAGCAAATTTATAAGTAAATACAAGAATTATAACCTATAACCATTCAATTAAGAAGTTTTGCAAGAAAAACACTTACATATCATGATGAAAAGCATAAGAAAACCCTAGCTGTAAACCTTCCTTCAAGAGAAATGCCAAACATGCCAAGAAAATCCTTCCATCAACAAGTGTGCCTCCTTTATAACACCAAATACCCAAACTAGGGGGCAAAAATCAGACCTCACAAGTGTGAGTTGTTGTGTTATGTTCAAATGAGGGAAAAACATCCTCAATATATAGTATATCATGACCTATAATTAAAATTAGGTAATTAAAAATAGCCGACCAGGATACAAACCAAAATCATATTGTTTTTACATTAATTGCTAAGTAAAAGACATAAATGAGCAAAAAGTGAGACGTCAAGCCCCTCTGAGGGAGACGTTAGGCCCTTTTGGGGCTAGTCCAGTATCTAGAAGTCAGACGTTATCCCTTCTGGGCTCCTCCAAACTACCACACGCTCCAGGAGACATCAAGGCCTCCTGGGTGACGTCTTGGCCATCAAAAAGAAAACATTCCATCTGAAGTGGGTCAACCCCCTTGGGTTGGGCTTAGCCAAAGTGTCCTAGGTGGGACGTCCATCTTCTTCTCATGTGCATGAGCTCATCCAATCACTGTCATGTCTCTGCCCTTGATGGGGTCCCAACAACCATCTGATGGGCTCTTCAGCCTCATGGACGTCCAAGCTAATCATCTCCCCATGTGTATCGGTCCAACTCGTACCTGTCCCTCGGGCATGGTCCTGCACATAAAAAACTTCACCCTCCATGGGCTCATTAGTCACAGGGATCATAGCAATGTTAATCATGTTTCATCATTAATTTTATCAAATATATGCATAAAACCCCTGATATATCATTCAATAGCTCAAAGACATTACAATGACCTACTATACAAAGCCGAAGAAAAAGACAAAATTCCCTATTGGGCCAGCATCCATAAGATAAGGAAAGTTTCCAGAGGGTATCATCCAAGCCATGTAAAACAAGGTGATGTGGTCAAGGGATGTCCAAACATACGGATAGAGTGAAAGAAAGGGGTGTACGATATTACCTATGGGTGCCTTTGTAGAAGACAAGTTGTACCTTTCAAGGATGCAATTCTTTCCAAGCCCTTTACTACCTTTATTCTTTCTTTTCTTTATTGTTTTTTCTTATTTATTTTATTTCAAGTTCTAATTGGAGGACGCTGCCTTGGCGTGGTGACCAGAGCTGACAGTGTTACCCATAAGAGATAAAATATGCGGGGCAAACAAAAACGGTGAGGCTACGCTCACTTCATGATATTAAACGAAGACGGATTACATCCTTATATAGGAAAAGACTCTCCCGAGTCGGCTACATGCAAACCAAAAGACAACCAGAGAACTGACTCTTAACTAAGCTAACTGGCGCTTACAA
>SNQJ01S0018288.1:139274-160836 GCA_010110895.2 Picea sitchensis | reverse complement strand
TGGACTGGGGGTTTTCGTCTCTAAGAAGATACCCTAGTTGGCCATTGAAAGATCTGGTATAAATATGAACAAGGTATTCATCTTTCGAATGATGGCTTGCAAGAATCCTTTGCAGGAATGTCTCAAATCTGGTGTGAAATTCCTGAATGGATTCATTCTCATATTTAGCAAGGCTATTTAGTTAGGTGAGAATCATATTAGGGTCTTCTTTGATACTCCACCTCTTGAGAAAGGCCTCTTCAAGTCTATCCATGGTCTTGATTCTTCCATCATGAAGGTTGAGGTACCAACGCCTTGAGGCGTTTTAAAGAGTAGCGGAGAATAACTTCATGACCAAAACTTCAGCATCATCACTGATGGGGTGAAGCTGAAAGAATGCCCAGAAGTTACTCATATGCTCTTCGGCACTGACGACATCAGTACCGGTAAACTTAGGAAAGCACTTCTCATACTTGGGTGGCATTTTCCTAGGATAGCCAGGTATGGCTGACGTGTCTAAAGGCCTGAAAAGGGTAGATGACCATTGCCTTTGATTGTTGACTGGATTTGTTGTAGCGGTCTGACAGGTAGACATGATTCTTAAAGGAAGCCTCTTCCAAAAGAGTGATTTGACAACATGAGAGTTTAAGGGAGGCTTCCTTCTGAAAGACAAAGGAGGATTGTTAAATCTCCTTCTAGTTTGTGGAGTCGCCAGATAGTTTACTTGAAACTACCAAAGAAAAAGGGAAAAACACCCTAGTGGAGTCGCCAGGTAAGCTTATTGGAAAACATCTTCGAGGCAACGCTTACCAAAAGAATTGTTGTTAAGGAAGATTGACTCAGTGTTCCCTGACAATGGTGCAAAAATGTTATCGCACAATTTGTAGCTAGGTCAAAAGGCTAGAGGATTGAGGCCAAACTAGTGTAATAGGAACCTTCCCCACCCAATGTCACCTCAATGTGGAGGTTCTTTCTATTTAGTGAGGTTAACCCAGGGGATACTTCCCCAACAACCTGGGGTTTTGAAGAGGCCAAAGTATAAATATCAAGGCAAATTTTCCTCATCATAGGTTACCACCAAAGGTCAGATAATCCGGCTAATCAGCGATTAAAGAAGTGTATGCCCAAAAGATAAAACCTGCCCGGAACAAGACAATAACAAGATAATATGTATGCAGGCTATATATCAGTGGGTTAGTACTTCTAGTGACTATCTGACAAATAATATATAAGCAATGTGAAACAACAGATATTAATGAGATCAATGTTTTATCAATATAGCAATGGAGAAGTATCAATTCATCAATAACTATCGAGATGATGTAGCAAACAATATATTCAATCAATCATTTAGTCAATAAGTTCCTTTAACAATCATCTAATTTCTTAGTAACAAATTTTTTTGCGTCAAGATGGAATAACCAACTATGACGTCAACCTAGTTAGGGTTAGCTAGTTAGTTAGGGTTTAAAAATTTAAAGTTTTGAGAGTTGGTTTGAGCACTATCACTTCAACGTTGCGTGTCTAAGATCAGTGCCTAAGGGTATATGGAGTCATTCAAGGAGAGGACGCAGGGTTGAAGGAGTAATAGGCTAAAAACAAAAGGGAAGGGTTTTAGAGTGTTGCAATGGCAAGGCCCTAGAATCAAAACCCTAGGGAAAGAGGCTCACTCCGGTGTTTCTTAAGCAAGGCCTCGTGCTCTTTCCTCCTTCTTTAGTTCAAACTTGGCAAACGACTAGCATATGAGAAGAGATAAAACAAGGGGATCAGGTGAGGGAGAGTGTTTCAATGACAAGGCTCTATCACTAAAACCCTAGAAGATGGATGGCCCTAGGTGTAGATAACCTAGGTCTGTGACGTCACCCTCCTTTTAACCTTTAAAAACCAATGCTAGCTTAAGGGAAGAAATAAGAAGAGTGTAGAAAAGGCTAGGCTCGTTATCCCTTCTTCAATGGCTAAATATTTCTCTCTAAGGGAACATGAGACAAGGACCTACTTGAGTGATTGTCACCTAGGGTTATAAAATCAACAAATTTATAAGTAAATGCAAGAATTATAACCTACAACCATTCAATTAAGAAGTTTTTCAAGAAAATCACTTACATATCATGATGAAAAGCATAAGAAAACCCTAGTTGTAAACCTTCCTTCAAGAGAAATGCCAAACATGCCAATAAAATCCTTCCATCAACAAGTGTGCCTCCTTTAAAAGACCAAATACCCAAACTAGGGCGCAAAAATCAGACCTCACAAGTGTGAGTTGTTGTATTATGTTCAAATGAGGGAAAAACATCCTCAATATATAGTATATCATGACCTATAATTAAAATTAGGTCATTAAAAATAGTTTTCAAGGCTACAAACCAAAATCATATTGATTTTACATTAACTGCTAAGTAAAAGACATAAATGAGAAAAAAGTGAGACGTCAAGCCCCTTTGAGGGAGACGTTAGGCCCTTTTAGGGCTAGTTCAGCATACAAAAGTCAGAGGTTAACCCTTCTAGGCTCTTCCAAACTACCACATGCTCAAGGAGACGTCAAGGCCTCTTGGGTGACATCGTGGCCATCAAAAGGAAAACGTTCCATCTGAAGTGGGTCGACCCCCCTCGGTTGGGCTTAGCGAAAGTGTCCTGGGTGGAACGTCCTTCTTATTCTCATGTGCATGAGCTCATCCAATCACTGTCCTGTCTCTGCCCCTGATGGGGTCCCAACAACCATTTGATGGGCTCTTCAGCCCCATGGAGGTCTGAGCTAATCATCTCCCCATGTGTACCGGTCCAACTGGTACATGTCCGTCGGGCATGGTCCTTCACATCAAAAAATCCTCCCTCCATGGGCTCATTAGTCACATGGATCATAGCAATGTTAATCACGTTTCATCATTAATTTTATCAAATATATGCATAAAACCCCTAATATATCATTCAATAGCTCAAACACATTACAATGACCTACTATACAAAGCCGAAGAAAAAGATAAAATGCCTTATTGGGCCAACATCCATAAGAAAAGGAAATTTTCGAGAGGGTATCATTCAAGCCATGTAAAATGAGGTGATGTGGTCAAGGGATGTCTAGACATATGGGTAGAGTGAAAGGCAGGGGTGTACGATATTACCTGTGGGTGCCTTTGTTGAAGGTGAGATGTACCTGTCATGGATGCAATTCTTTCCAAGCCCTTTATTGCCTTTATTCTTTCTTTTCTTTATTGTTTTTTCTTATTTATTTTATTTCAAGATCTAACTATAGGACACTGCCTTGGCGTGGTGACCAGAGCTGACAGTGTTACCCACAAGTACTTTCACAGAGTTGATAAGGTTGGCTCATGATGAGACCCCCTTTCCTTTGTCTGTGTAACCAAAGGTCACTGCCCTGGTGTGGTAACCAGATAAGGCAATGCCATACTGCTAGGTCCCCATGAACATAATGGGTTGGCTCGTGATGAGACCCCCCATCCTCTTGGATAGGTCTTGTTTTGTTATTTTTCTTCGGGTCCCTCTTCTTTCTTGTTGAGAGGCTTTTTTTTGCCTTCTCGTGGATCCCTGGGCGAGGCATCTCTAGGTTTCATTTTTTTATGGATTTTATCTTTTACGAGCTGATTTTACCTTCTGGGCCTTTAGCCCCTTCTTCCCACAAGATAAGGTGTAACCCCACAAACAGGGCATCTTAATTCTCGGACTAGGGGAATGGGGCAGATGAGTGGGAAATAAGATGTAAAACTGATGACATGGCAGGAGCGGACGATAGCTCTTCAGAAATCCCCTGGTGGCAAAACAAAACCAATGGATACAAGCTTTCTAGGGCACCCTGTCAATCCCCCCAACCATGGTCAAGTGGGTCAATGTAAGATCCAAGCAGTTTTTAGAAAAAAAKGAGTAAGATGCATATATCTAAAGGTTATAATGATAAAAAATGACACATACCATGATACACAGACCAATTACCTCATGGAGCAAGAGTCTTTTCTGATACAAGTCCAAGCCGAAGGTGATGGATGTTGCTGCTGCTGACAAGACAAGTCGAATGAAAGAGAAGAAGTATGGGTTCACCAGGGCCATGCTCAGGTCAATCCTGCTCTCGGTACTCCATGTCTAGGACCTGTGGCCCTCGAGACATGATCTCCTAGTTATCCCTAGAAATCGGGGTTAACACTGGCGTTATACAAAAATTCATAATGGTTAAATGCAAAAGGTTGAATGAGAAAGTATATGCTACTATATGTTAAATATAATGTAACCTCAACAGTCTGACTATACACTGCCAGTTGTCCTAGCGAGCTATACTATCATCTCTTGATTTGCTTGAGCCTATTTAGCTCAGCTAGTTTCCCTTTTCTATTGTAGTCTTTTACTTTCATTTTGTACTCTTTTCTTCATTTTACCTAATACACTGAATTCTATTTCTGCTCTGCTCTTTCTCAATATTCTTTTCTTCACATTTTATCATGGTATTAGAGCTTCAGTCGTAAGCCTCTTCACACAGTCTGGAGAGCGACCCAATCCTAACAGCACAGAGCTTACACTGTGAACGAGAGAATAGGATTCAAGATTCTTCACAAATCCTGGAGAGAAATCTATAGTTCGCCATCCGCTCAAAAGATCATCGCAGAAATCACACATGAGGAAGCAGAGTGCAATATGCTCAAAATATTGAGGAGTCAAAGCTGCAGGAGGTAGAAACATTTGAAGAATTCAAAGAAATTCTTTAAAATTCGTGAATGATTGTTGCAGAAGGCAAAAAAATCTAAAGATCTCTCGAAATTATTTCAAAATTGTGAAAGATTGTTGCAGAAGGCAGAAGCATGTAAAGATCTCTTGAAAATACCTTCAAATTAGTGAAAGATTGTTGCAGAGGGTAGAAACAATCAAAGAATTCATGAAATTCTTTCAAATTCGTTAAAGATTCACGAATTTCATTCCTCAGGAGAAATTCTTTGCAGAAGCATCAAAGAACATGCTAAAGGAGCAAAGGACAGACAGACGCAGCCATAAGATCGGTCCTGCTAACAAATTTGAGGTGTTAATCGAGTTTAGAAAGGATAAGGAGAGAGAAGAAAAGGAAAAAGATTTTCAGCCGTCATATTTTGCACAGAGGACCGATAGTCGTCGGATCGGGGAAAAGTGAATGAGGTTTAGTCCTTTGAAGCACACAGGAGAATAGAAGAATCACGAAATCTCGAAATCGTAGGGTGAAATTTCGACATTTCGAAGTTTGGGACTTGGAGCAGCAAGGGGTCGTGAAGTCACTGCTTCACGAAGTTCCGATTCGCGAAATCCCGAAGGAATCCATATCGTTGGATCTAGATCACGGTGGCCTGAGAGCCACTGGATCAAAGCAAAGGAAGAAAGATCTAAACCGTCAGATCTAGCACTAAGGTTCGTGAGTCATCGGATCTAGGAAAGGTGCGTGAGTTTTAAACTTCGTCTCAACAAAAGGAAGTGGAGTCCTTCGACTTCGCGATCCACGAAATCCCAAAAGGATCGTGAGTCATCCATATTGGAGGACAAGTGTCAAAGATCTATATCTATCGGGAATTCGGGTACCGGGAGATCAAGGAGGTAGGAGTCATGAGACAAGAAGTCTCGATTCCCAAAATTGTGAAAGGAGATCTAAATCTACCGGGACTTCGGTTACYGGGAGATAAAGGAAGAAGAGTCAAGAGACAAGAAGTCTTGGCTCACAAATTCCCGAAAACATCGTAATTGTCCACAAGGAGGACACGTGGTAGCGTTCGAGGTTTCCGGGAAATCCCCGAAAGGAACATTTCATCATTTTGGCTACGGGGACTGCAAAGGGTAAGAGTTCGGGACCCTTGACCCACGAAATCTCGAAAGGATCTGAGTCATCGGATTAGTGGAGGCTCACAACCGTTGATCTCCCGCGGGAGTGGAGTTTCGACATTTTGGAATTCGGTACTTCGGTATTTCGGATACCGGAAGTTCGAAGGTGCAAGAGTTGTTGCAGTTGGGATCGCAGGATCCCAGAACGCGAAATCCTGAAAAGGCATTCGAGAAGGATAGATGTCGGGATATTTCGGGTTTCGACATTTTGAGGAACAAAGAACCGGCGAAGTGCTTGCATCGCAATTCCCCGAATCGCGAAAAGTCGGTAGCACTTGAACGATTAGGCGCATGGTCACTGGTCATGGTCACATAGATGGAGGCTAAGGGCCAAGATAGGGATATTAAGCGCTTTTCGACGTTTCGATGATTGGGATTTGGGGAGACAAGACATTGGAGGACTCGTATACAGGAGTCTCAAAGTCCCGAAGTGCGAAAGGTCGAAGTCGCCCAAAGTCGAGACTCGCGAAATCCCGAATCGTGAAATTCCAAAGTCACTGCAAGAACTTAAAAGACCTGGTTTTACGCACAGGAAATAGGTAAACACAAAAATTTTCCAACAATTTTTTTTTTGTTTTGTTAAAATTATTTAAATACGGCCACGTCTAGCAATTTAGGACCAACTCAAGGTCTGATTCTTCTTGGAAAGAATTATGAGTTTTGGTTTCTTCGAATGAGATCCTTCTTGCAAGCATAAGAGTGTTGGGATCCAGTGGATCTTGGATATGTGGAACCAGATCCAACAAACCTTTCCACCGTGATGAACCAACAAAGAATTTCTCAGGCAACACAAAGGAACAGAGAGAATAAAGCCAAATTCTAGATTCAAAATTTAGTGGATGACTCGATTTTCTCAAAAATCACAGGCACTGGTACTTCAAAACAATCCTGGGACATCCTTAAATCAACCTACCAAGGAAATGACAGAGTCAAAACAGTCAAACTGTAGACTTTGAGGATGGAATTCGAGACTTTAAGAATGACAGAGTCTGAAAATGTGGATCAGTTTATGACCAGAGTCATGGGAATCGTAAACTAGATCAGGTTGACTAGTGAAGCCATCCTTGATCAACACATTGTTGAGAAAGTCCTCAAAATTTTACCAAAGAAATTCGAAATGGTTGTTACAGAAATCCTTGAATCCAAGGATCTGTCACATTTTTCAACAGATGAACTAATTGGTTCCCTATTGACACACGAGACCAGATTGCATCTCACAGATGAGTCAATCTCCAATGCCTTCAAAACTCAATTCTCTTTCAATAGAGGGAGAGGCAGAGGGATAAACATAGGTCACAAAGGAAGAGGGAGTAGTCCCAGTAACCCTCACTCCAGTGGAGGACACAGACAACAGATCCCAAATCAAAATTTCCAAGGTCACAGACAACATAGTCAGAATCAAAGTTTCCAACCTCAAAGAGGCAGAGGGAGAAGATCAAATGAAAAATCAAGAATACAATGCTATTACTGCAAAAAGTATGGGCACTATGAATCTGAATGCAGGAAAAAGAAAGCAGATCAGCTCTCAGAGAGAGAACATGTCTCAAATCATACGGGAGAAACCTCAGGAGGTATGTTTCTCTCGTGTCACAAGACTAAAGAACAACCTAAAGATCTTTGGTTGATGGACAGTGGATGCAACAATCACATGACAGGTAACGAAGATTTACTTTCATGCATTGATTCACAAATCTCATCTGATATTACACTTGGAAATGAATCCTTAGTCAAAGTTCAAGGAAAATGAACTGTACCTATTCTTACTAAACAAAATATAAAGAAAGACATAAACAATGTTTATCATATTTCAGATCTGAAACATAATCTCCTAAGTGTAGGACAACTCATTTAACATGTCTATAAGGTACTTTTTGAGGGAGCATCTTGCAGGATATATGATAAAGCCCCCTGCAGAAAATTGATTTATGAAATCCACATGACTCAGAGTAGGATGTTTCCCCTGACCGTCAGAACTGCAAATCTGATCCAAACATATGCAGAAGGTGCATCCACCCCCAATGAAATTATGGTTTGGCATACAAGATTTGGACATCTACCCTTTCAGAGTCTCAGTCTTCTACATAAGCACTCCATGGTCAAAGGTCTTCCTATATTCATAGAACAAAATTCCCCATGTGAGTCTTGCATACTTGGAAAACATAAGAGAACTAGTTTTCCACAGTCCTCCACTCAAGCCAAACAACATCTTGAACTTGTTCATACTGACCTATGTGGACCAATGCAAACAGAGTCAATAGGTGGTAGCTTTTACTTTCTAACGTTTATTGATGACTTTAGCAGGAAAATATGGATCTATTTTCTCAGACACAAGTCTGAAACTTTTGCAAAATTCAAAGAATTTAAAGCAGAAGTTGAAAACAGAGTGGCAAATATATAAAAACTCTTTGTTCCGATGGAGGAGGAGAATACAACTCCAACGAATTTGCAAATTTTTGTAAATCACAAGGCATTATCATGAAAAATACAACCAAGTATACTCCACAACAGAATGGAGTGGCTGAAAGAAAAAACTAGAGAATAATGAACATGGCAAGAAGCCTACTCGAAGAGAAATGTTTGTCAAATATTTTTTGGGCTGAAGCAGTAGCATGCTTAGCTTATCTCTTGAATATATCTCCAACCACAAGTCTAAATATGAAAGTCCCTCAAGAAGCATGGAGTGGGACAAAGATAAATGTTGCGCATCGAAGGACATTCGATTGCATAGCATACGCTCACATACCTTCTTAATTAAGGAAGAAACTAGATGATAGAAGTGAGAAATGTATCTTTACTGGATATAGTGAAACATCTAAAGCTTACAGACTTTACAATCCAATCTCAAAGAAATTAATTCTCAGCAGAGATGTAAAATTTCTAGAAAATCAACTCTGGAACGAATCTGAAAATCAACAAATGGATAGTCAAAATCCATTGTTGTCCAGTCCTAAAAATGCAGAAAATTCAGGACAGCCAATATCTCAACCTGCTCTTCCAAGATTGCAGGTACAAGGACAAGCTGAAAACTCTCAGAATAACTCAAGTTTCAAGAGAGACTCATCCTCTAAACTTCAAAATCAGAGAACTCGAAGTTTGAGAGAAATCCATCAACAATTGGATGACATTGAACAACACAACTTTTTTGCCTTAATGTCATGTCAACCCACATCTTTTAAAGAAACAACTAAGGAGCCACATTGGGTTCAAGCCATGAACCAAGAAATTGACTCCATTGAGAAGAACAAGATATGGGATCTTGTTGATTTGCCCAAACAGAAGAAGAGTATTGGTGCCAAGTGGGTTTACAAAACTAAACTCAATGAAAAAGGGAAGATTGAAAAACACAAGGCAAGACTTGTTGCCAAAGGATTCTCACAACAACCAGGTACTGATTATGGTGAAACCTTTTCTCCAGTAGCAAGATTAGACACTATAAGGACTCTATTGTCCATAGCATCCCAACACAAATGGCAAGTATACCAGATGGATGTCAAGTCAGCTTTCCTGAATGGTTTCTTAGAAGAAGAAGTTTATGTCGATCAGCCACCTGGATTTGAAGTCCAAGAGAAGCCAACCAAAGTATATCAGTTGAAGAAATCCTTGTATGGCTTAAAGCAAGCTCCAAGAGCTTAGTACAGAAGAATTGACACTTACCTGATCAAAAGTGGTTTCAGCAGAAGCCAAAATGAACCAACTCTTTAGACCAAAATAGATCAACACGGTAAAATTTTGATTGTATGCTTATATGTTGATGACATGATATATAATGGAAATCCTGAATTAAACAATTTTAAACATGCCATGCAATCTAAGTTTGAAATGACAGATCTTGGCATAATGAAATCTTTTTTGGGGATTGAGGTTGATCAATCAACCAAAGGAATTTTTGTCTGTCAGAAAAAGTATGCAGCAAACATCATCAAAAGATTTCACATGGAAGAATGCAATCCAGCAGAAACCCCTATACCCCTAGGCACAAAATTGAGCAAGAAAGATGAAGGCCTTAGAGTGGACCCTACTCCGTACAAAAGTTTAGTAGGTAGTTTATTGTATCTTACAACAACTAGGCCTAATATTATGTATGCAGCCAACCTTGTTTCCAGATACATGGAATCCCCCAAAGATTCTCAATGGAAGATGGCGAAACAAATTCTAAGATATGTTGCAGGAACTCTCAATTTTGGCTTATGGTACACTAAATCTGATGATCATCATCTCTCTAGTTACATAGATAGTGATTTTGCAGGTAACCTAGATGACAGGAAAAGCACCTCAGGACATGTTTTTCACCTGAGCAGGAACCTGATTTCATGGGCATCAAAGAAGCAACCAATTGTATCAATATCTTCTGCAGAGGCAGAGTATGTCACTGCTACCTCAGCTTCCTGTCAAGCTGTGTGGCTGAGAAGAATATTGAAAGATATGTCAGATACATAAAATGATCCAACTCCTATCTTTTGTGACAACACCTCAGTAATTGCTCTATCAAAAAACCATGTGTTTCACAATAAAAGCAAACACATTGACACTTGCTTTCACTTCATCCACGAGCTAGTCAATAATGGTGATATTGCACTTCAATTCTGTGGCTCTCGAGATCAGCTTACAGATATCTTCACAAAGCCACTGGGAAAATCCGTTTTTGATTTTTAGAGACAACACTTGGGAATCATCAGTGTTGATGTTTGTAACTATTGAGTTTAAGAGGGAGTGTTAAATATAATGTAACCTCAACAGTCTGACTGTACAATGACAATTGTCCTGGCTAGTTGTACTATCATTTCTTGATTTGCTTGAGCCTATTTAGCTCAGCTCGTTTCCCTTTTCTATTGTACTCTTTTACTTGAATTTTGTACTCTTTTCTTCATTTTACCTAATATACTGAATTCTATTTCTTCTCTGCGCTTTCTCATTACTTCACATTTCATCACTATATGAGGTCCAATTCATTCAAATTTGGATGGATCGAATTTCCGCTTTCATATTTCCTTTAATATAGTACCTAATTAAATATACAATGCTCCCGGAAGTCTGCATCTGGGGATTGAATAGATTTGGGCTAAACCCGAATAGAGCTGGGTCAAAATCGATGTCTGCTGGTAGAATGTAGAGATAAAAATGATACCCCATTTTCATTCAAAAAAAAAAAAAAAAAGGTGCAGTGGTTCATTGAAACAAACATATTACTTGAATGGTGTGTAATACTCTGAACAAAGATTGTACAATGATCATTAAAGCAGGTACATTAAGATATTCAATATCTGGACAAAAATTGTATAATGCTCATTAAATCTGGTGCATTAAGATATCCGATATATACAAACGAATAGAGTTCAATATGAACACATTTAAGTTGAGATATATACACACGATATTCACGCTGCGTCATTATGCGACAGGAGGGTGCCACTGTTCATTACGCGACACCAATGAAAATACCCTTCTCATGGAGGCCTTGGCAGCACACCTCTCCTCCACATCGACAGCCATCCCATTCTAGGCGCCTAATGCGCCTATTCACATTTACAAAGTTCATGCTTCCGATAACTCGTGGATCATATATTTCCATATCTGCCCGATGTTCTTGAGGAGGCTGGGAAATCGAATCAACCGAATTTAGAGGCTTGAGAGAGATTGCAAGGTGCAAACTGGGTGGCAGTTGTGATCCTCCACTAACAAGGGGTATTAAGAGATTCCAGCTGTTGATTGACATCGTTGGAGATGCCAACAAATCTTTCCATGGTATCTCAACCCATCCCACCACTTTGGAGGCTTTAAACATGTTTCCCAGTATTTTAACTTTGCTGCTACTCTGCCTCAATTCAAACCTAACAAACTGTTTTTCAAGTGAAGAAAACCACAAATTTATCAATATAATTTTCTACTTTAAATTTATTATTTGTAAAAAAGATAACAAATATCGAAGTCAAGCTCCCTAGAAATACAAAACCAAACAATTCTATGGATTTATTTAATCTAAAGAGAAAAGTTGCAATTAACCTCATTTGAACCAGAGACGTTCTTTTTTTGAATGCAACACAAACAGATAGCATTGTAGCTGTGAGTCTTGGCACAGCTTATCTGATTGCATAAAAGTTTGCAAGCTGAAGCAAGCACTGCATTTCCATAATGTAGCAAAGGCGTGAATCATTGGAAAACTTATATGATTCAAGACTCAAGGACTTCAAATCAAATCAAAGGAGCCAAAATTAATGGAAAAAAATTTGAATATTATCTTCTTTAATTCTCTTAGCATAGAAGGTTAAACTGAAGACAAGTCCAAGACAAAGCAAATGAGCACCATCGAAAGATGGAAGGGAGTGCTTCAGAAAACAATGAACAATTACTACAAGAGTTTCAGCACTATGTAACAACACTAAGCTACAACCAAATGTTTCAACAACTATTTCAGCAGGAGTTTCAGCAAATACTAAAGAACTATTACAACAAAAACTCAAGTGAATCACTCATGCATCATACACAAAGATCAATACTCTCTTCTACAAGAACCTGTTGAACATGTGTTTAGCATAAAATGGCTATTACAGCAAAACAAAGTTATAGCACAAACATGAGAATTATAACAATAGACTAAAACCTCATATTACAGCAGTAAAATAACTTCAATGAATCATTCCCTGCAATAGTAAATTCACCTAGTACTTATGTACTAAAAAAACTCAATAGCATTTTACAACAAAACACTACACATCATAAGGATATAAATGAAGTTTTCAAACAGTAAACAAAGTATGCATGCTACAACAAAATTAATTAATGCTACAACAAAATTAATTACTCTGTAATAAATATGAACATTATCATGATTTTACAAGCTCAGAAAAAAAAAATGAACATAGCATAAAATCTCATGTTAACACTTTCTAGAATTCTCTGTCAATTTCTATTTGTATATTTGTCGATTCATTACGAAATCAAGATTACATGTATGTATATATACTTATACAATTAGTTAGTTAGCTTGCCCCTTTGTTGTAGGTAATTCAAATTTGTCTTTTCCAGAACATTAATGGTTCATTGCCTCTTTGATATTTGATCTGTCCAAAATGAAATGGTGTGGTGGTAATAATTTTTTGACCATTAAGTGGATAAGGCAGCCAATGCGGTGGTAGTAATTAATTTTCGGGTGGTGGTAACTCTTCAAAATTTGATCGGTTGAGATAAGTAGTCTTTTGGATGGTGGAATGCTTAATTTTCTAACATTCTCCCCCTTAATCATTTCACCCCAAAACGAAACTTTGCAATATTACAATTAACAAAACCCAATGTTCTTTCTGTGAATTTCAAGTAATTCATTTGCTAAGGGCTTTGTAAACATGTCTGCAAACTAATGTTCATATTTTCAAAACTCTACAGAAATTTCTTCGTTGTTTATTAACTCTCAAATAAAATGATGTTTTGTATCAATATGCTTAGTTTTCATGTGAAAAACATATTATGTGATAGAGCAATGGTTGATTTATTATCACAGAAAATCTGATTTGGTTCTTGTTGTTTATGTATCAACTCAGTTACAATCCTTCTCATCAACATAGTTTGACATGCAATTGTTGTTGTTGCAACATGCTCTGCCTTAGCAGATGATAAAGTCACAATGGGTTGCTTCTTTGAAGCCGAAGATACAACTCTTGATCCCAAGATGAACTCATATCCTGATGTTCTTTTCCTGTAAAATCACTATCAGTATATCAAATCAAGTTAAAATCTGAATCTCATGTGTACAAAACACCATAATTGGTTGTTCCAACAACATATCTTAGGATCCTTTTTCCAGCTTGCCAATGGGTGCTCTTCAGAGTCTTCATAAATCTAGAAATCAAACTTACAGAAAACATGATATCATGTCTTGTTGATGTCAAATACATAAGACTTCCAACCAATCTTTTATACGGAGTTGGATCAACACATTACCCCTCATCATTCTTACTGAGTTTTGTGCCAGTTGCAATTGGTGTTACAACTGGTTGAGAGTCCACCATCCTGAAAATTTTCAATATGTCCTTTGCATACTTAGTTTGACAAATAAAAATATCATCTTCAAATTGATTTACTTCAATGCCTAGAAATTATGTCATCATTCCTAAATTAGTCATTTGAAGCTCAGTTTTCATGGTTGTCTTAAACTCATCTATTGAAATATTTCTGGTGAAAATCAAATCATCAACATATATAAGCATACGCTCAAAAGTTTACCTTCTTGATTTACCTTTGTATACAGGGTTGGCTTACTTGGATTCTTGTTGAATCCTTCACCTCTCAAGCATTCATCAATTATGTTGTACCATACTTTGGGTTCTTGTTTCACTCCATACAATGCTTTCTTTAACCTGTAGACCATACCTTCTTGTCCATCAATCTCGTATCCTGGAGTTTTTTTCACATAAACCTCTTCTTCCAAGAAACCATTTAAAAATGTAGATTTGACATCCATCTGGTACATACACCATTTAGTATGAGAAACAATGGCTAACACCATTCTTACTGTATCAAGCCTGGCTATAGGTGCAAAAGTTTCATTATAATTGATAGACGGTTGTTCACTGAACCCCTTAGCTACAAGCCTTTCCTTGTGCTTCTCAACTTCACATTTAGCATTTAACTTAGTCTTGTAAATCCATTCAACAACTAAACAAGTTTTATCTTCAGGTAAATCTTCAAGTTCCCAAGTGTTATTCCTTTCTATGGCATCAGTTTATTCATTCATGGCTTCTACCCAAACTTCTTTCATAACAACATCATCAAAATTTATAGGATCATATGAAATTAATGCAAAATTTGAAACTTGATCTACTTCATCATGTTGCTCATACAATTCTCTTAAACTTGTAGTCTTCTGACCTCTAATTCTATTTCTTAATGAATATAAAGTAGGATTTGATTCAACACTTACCTCTGATCATGTTTGTTTTCCACCATGACCTGATGGCTCACCATGCTCATAAGTTATGGGCATTATTATTTGTGATGGGATGACTCATGGTGATTGTATTACAAGAGTTCTTGTTGCAGGTGTATGTGACCGTGTAATTAACTTTTGACCCTGTATGACCTGCTCATCTCCATCATCATCTTCATGTGATATTTCATCTCCCCCTGAAACAATTGTATCAATGCTACCATCCCAAGACTCATCTTCCTTGAATTCAATATCTCCGCTGATAACATACTTCTTGGTGATGAGATTATAGATTCTATATGCCTTAGAATCCTCATTGTATCCAACAAAGACACATTTCATACTTCTGTCATCCAAGTTTCTCCTCACCTCTTCAGGTACATGTGCATAAGATACACACCCAAAAATTCTCAAATGGGATACGTTTTTATTCTTACCACTCCAAGCTTCCTCAGGAACTTGGTTCTTTACACTCTCAGTTGGACTTCTGTTCAGAATATATATTGAATAAACAATTGAATCACCTTGATATTCGTTCGGAATATGCTTCTCCTTCAACATACCTTGATCCATATTCTTAATGGTTCAATTATTCCTTTAAGCTACTTCATTCTGTTGTCGAGTATAAGGAGTAGTAAACTGTCTCTTGATTCCATGAGGTTGAAAAAACTCCAAAAAATCAGTTAGCATATACTCACCTCCTCTATCCAATCTGAAGACTTTAATATATTTGCCACTCTCCTTTTCAACCATAACTTTAAACTTCTTAAATATATCCAAAGATTCAGACTTCTACTTCAACAAATAAACCCAAGTTTTTCGACTAAAATCATTAATACAAGTCATAAGATAGACATTACGAGTCAATGAAGATGTTTGCATCGGTCCACATAATTCTATGTGAACAAGTTCCAATGGATCTTTATCCATGTATGATACTCGAGAAATAAATTTATCCCTGTGATGCTTTGCAAGTATGCAACTCTCACACGATCTTGTTGGTTGCTTAATATTGGGAAACCCCTTCACCATTTTCTTTTTCTGCAACAAATCTAGACCTCCAAAATGTAAATGTCCATATTTCAAATTCCATAACCATGACTCATATAAACCTTTATATTTATCAGCATTCAAAGAGTCACTCCGATCATTTGTCATAATAAGTGGAAACATTCTATTATTTGGCATCTCTACTATGGCAATCAACTGCTTACTTGGATACTTATCCTAAATTGTGCATACCTTGTTCTTGAAGAACACTCTGTACTTTTTCTCTATGAGTTTTCCAACACTTAACAAATTTCATTTCATACCAGGTACATAATAAAAATCATCTAGTTTTATTCTTTCATCATTCTTAGTATAAAAAAGAATCACACCTTTACCATTAAATCTTACCTTAAAATCATTACCCAACTTTACCTCAGACTGAATACTAGTATCTAAAATAGAAAATAAGTCTTTATTTCCAGTCATGTGATTACTGCATCCGTTTTCCAAAAATCAAACATCATTTGAACTTTCCTGGGTGACATTACAAGTTAGAAACACAGGTTTTTTGTCATCCTATGACTCCTCTATCATGTGAGAAGACTGTTTTCCAACATCTGTTTTCTTCTTCCAACACATGTTAGAATAATGTCCAAATTTCTTACAATAATAACATTGTATGTTATATCTATCATAGCTCTGATTTCCTTGTTGCCAGGATCTACTACACCTTCCCCTTAAACTAGGAAGATTTTGTTGAGTTCTCTCCTCATATTCTGAATCATTTTTGTTGTCTCTTTGACCAACAAATTGACCTCCTCTTCCTATGCTACTAGACCTTCCTCTGCCTCTTCCTCTAGTAACATGCAGTTGGGATTTGAAGCCATTATCTAATGGATTATCATATCTAGACATACTGGATTCATAAGCAATCAAAGAACCAGTTAATTCATCAATATACATAATACTGATATCTTTAAATTTTTCTATGGGTACAACTACAGATTCAAACTTCTTTGGAAAAGATCCACAAAATTTATCTATTACTCTCTTGTTTGAGAGGTCTTCACCATACTTCCTTAGTTGATTCACAACATTCATTACATTAGTCATGAAACTATCAACTGACTCATTGTCCTTCATCTTCAAATTTTCAAAGTCTCTTCTCAAATTCTGAACCTTAACAATCTTCACCTTGGATACAACTTGATAGCTAGTTTCAAGAGTGTCCCAAGCTTTCTTTGAAGATACCTAACATGACACCTTTGGAAATATGATTTGATTTAGGCCTTGTTGAATAAGACCAAGGGCTTTGTTGTCTTTCTTTATGTTCTCCTTTAACAAAATCGGCTCAACATTTGTCAGAGCCATTTCTGTTGCTTGGTCAATAGGCTCATGATAACCAATAGTAACAAACTCCCAAAGATCTTGAGAATGTAGAATTGTTCTCATTCTGATAAAACAAGAATCATAATTTCTTTCAGTCAAAACAAGAATATGTGGCTGATCCAAATTACTATTTGTAGCCATTTCAAATCAAATTCCAAATCATTGTATTCAGTAACAATGAGGAGCTAGAAATATTACTAGCTCTCATACCAAAATGAAGGATGCAAGGGAGTGCTTCAATAAATAATGAACAGTTACTACACGAGTTTCAAAACTGTGTAATAGCACCTATAACCTACAACCAAGTGTTTCAACACATGTTTCAGCAAATAATAAAGAGCCATTACAACAAAAAATTAAGTGAATCACTACTGCATCATACACAAAGATCGATACTCTATTCTACAACAACTTTTTCAACCTGTGTTTCAACAGAGAGTAAAATGGCTATTACAACAAAACAGAGTTATAGAAGAAACATGTGAATTATAAAAATAGACTAAAAACTCATATTACAACAGTAAAATAACTTCAATGAATCATTCCCTACAACAATAAATTCACCTAATACTTTTGTACTAAAAAAAATCAATAGCATTCTACAACAAAACATCGCACATCATAAGGATATAAATGAAGTTTTCAAACAGTAAACATAGTATGCATGCTACAAAAAAATAAATTACTCTGTAATAAATCAGAACATTATCATGAGTTTACAAACTCAAAAAAAAAATGAATAGAGCATAAAATCCCCTGTTAACACTTTCCAGAACTCTCTGTCAATTTCTATATGTATATTTGTCCATTCATTACAAAGTCAATATTACATGGATGTATATATATTGATACAATTAGTCGGTTAACTTGCCCCTTCGTTGTACATAAGTCGAATTTGGATTTTCCATAAAATTAATGGGTTATTTCCCCTTTGATATTTGATCAGTAAAAAATGAAATGGTGTGGCGGTGATAATTCTTTGACCATTATATGGATAAGGTGGTCAAGGCGGTGGTAACTCTTCAAAATTCGATTGGCTGAGATAAGTCCTCTTTTGGGTAGTGGAATGATTAATTTTCTCACAACCATTACGACTCTGAACAAGCAATCAAAGGCCCAAAACCTCGAATTTCATTACTTTCGGGGACCTAATAGTGATATTGAGAGATGAATTAAATGGTTTCCCAATCTGAAATTTTAAATAATCCAGCAAAATGATATACACCACATATTTACACTAGATAAAATTCCATAAAAATGATTCTTTTAAAGTGTATGAGAATTTTGGAGGATATCCCTGTGCAGAGAAAAATATTTTGAACTCCTTGAAAACGTAGGGTGATACAATAGCCACTGTGATTTCCACGTGTTTATATGATGAAGCATCGTCAGCCAAAACAATGGTGAGCTAAAAATAGGTCTTCTTCAAATCGAGCCAAAACGATGGTGAGCTAAAACCAGATCTGCTTCAAATTTGGCAAGCCAAGTTTGCTTCAAATCGAGTGGCTAATGCTCACATTTTCAGAGGGTTGTGATTCAAGATAATAAACCCTTGGGATGCCAAATTTTGAAACACGAGATAACTGGAATTTCACAGTGCAGGTGGATTGACCACACAATAATGTTATACTATTAAGGTTCTCTTAAGATCGACACTTGGACAGGCCCTAGAATAGATGGCCTAACATTCTAGTTTTCCCTAATACCTAGACTGCAAAGAGGCATGGGGCAGAGTATTTGTGTCATAATGGTCGACAAAATATTTCTGTCAGAATGGTGATCCATATTTATGTAGGAATATAATGAAATACAAAAATACACATAAACGTAGAGATGCAGCGGAAATAAGACTTCATTTCATTAATAACAAATGATTGAAATATGCTTACAGACAAAATGGAAATAAACTAGCTAGGGCGCTGATAGCTTATCTCTTAGAAGAGATGTAGCGGATACTGGCCTCTGAACTGTGTTACAATGAGGCTCGATGGTCTATTATTATTGAGAAACAATGGAAAACCCTAAAAATCCAAAGACCTAACCCTAGGAGATGAAACGCCAAGACTATGGGCACCGTTTGGGTAAGTCGTTACATCAACTTCCCAGGGACGTAACTTTGGCATATGATCTCCATTTGACGCGTTCCATACCTCGTTAGAAAGATCTATCCGAGGAATACAAATTTTGGGTGAGCAACATGATATAAGATCCATGTTGCTCCCCATTTTCCCAAAAAACGTCGTTTAAGGCCTCAAAACGGCTCCAGAAGTTCAGGACCCGAAAAACTGCTAAAAATAGTAAATTGTGCGGAAACTGAAAAAATAAAACAAGCAATGGTGGGGGTCCAAGTGGAATAGGTGGGTGGCCACCAATATCCACCTGGATCATTCCTCCCCCCTTAGGAAGCAATGGTCCCCATTGCGTTGATTTCCTCCATGAGATGTGGAAACTTCTGCTGAAATTGGTCCCTGGTGAGCCACTTTCCTTGGTGAAGGAGTTGGCCTGTTTTGACAACTCGATATAGCAGTATCTTTTGTTTTCGGGTGTGCTTGATCTGTGTATCCATGATCTGATCAGTTCTGTCTTGTTCCATGCAGTCTAGATTTAACTCTATTGGTGTGAGTTGTTCTGCCATGTCGAATGTGTCTAGTAGAGCTGGAAAGTAGGGCCGAAGGCGGTCCACATTGAACACTGGGTGCAGACCAAGGAATGGTGGAATGTTGAGCTCAAAGGCATTTTCACCTACAGCCTTGGTGAGGGTGTACGACCCATATCGAAGCGGGCGAAGCTTGCGGTGGGGTCCAACGACGTGCTCCTTTTGCAAATGTAGCCACACTTTGTCACCCACCTGAAAGTTGTGTGGCACCCAATGTTGATCATGTTGTTGCTTGTACTTAGCATTGGCTCTGTCCAATATGTCATGAACCTGTTGGCGGATGTGTTGAATGTGCTCAATGAAGTTGTTTTCCTTGTCATCCTCAGACTGGACATGAGCTAAATCTTCCTGAGTAGCCACAAATGGCATGGCTATGTCAATGGGACATAGTGGCTAGAATCCCAAACCCACTTGAAAGGGGTTGTGGTTGGTTGAGATATGGAGAGCCCAGTTGTAGCTGTGTTGTACATAGGGGAGGCTCTCATCCCATGTGCATGGATGCTTTGAATTGTACATGCGAAGAATGTGTACGATCATCCGGTTCACGACCTCTGTTTGGCCATCAGTTTGGGGATGGAAAGTTGTGGACTTGGTGATCTTGGTGTCCAACATCGACCAAAGGCTGGACCAAAATTTACTGAGGAACCTACTTTCTCGATCTGAGATGATAGACTGTGGAATCCCAAAGTGTACCCACACCCATTCAAAGAAGAGTTTAGCAGTGACTTCTGTTGTGATATTCTTCTTCCAGGCCATCATAATGGACATCTTCGAGAATCGGTCGACGACCACAAAAACACAGTTATTTCCATGCTTAGTAGAAGGAAGGCCCGACATGTAATCCATAGAGATGGATTCCCAAGGTCGACTGGGGGTAGGAAGTGGAGTATAGAGGCCTTTCTTCTTGATGGTCAGTTTGGCAATGGCGCAAGCAGTGTAGGACTTGATGTACTTCCCGACATATTGTCGAAGGTTCGACCAATAGAAATACTTTTGTAGTATTGCCACGGTTTTCTCGACCCCGAAATGCCCAGCGACCCAACTGTATTGCGCCTCCCAAATCATCTTGGCACGCTCACTTGAAGGAACACAAAGGTGTCTCGGTGACAAAGCAAGGCATCCTGGAGGTGAAAATTATAATTTTTAAACCTGCGAAGTAAAGCAATGCATATATATTCTTAAGTAATACAAAAATTAATCAATGGCTCATACATAGAGTACACAAAGATTTTATACCGGAAACCCTCAACCGGGAAAACCTTTCTTATTTTCATTATATCGAATTTCACCATTCGCCATATAATATATATAACGTTTTTAGGTATTCCGTAGATACCAAAACCCTAATCCCTTAATCCGTGATTAATTTACAAATCCGCTAAAAATAACAAAACCCCCCCAAAAAAAAAATTTGGGCCGCTGCCCCCAACCCCATTGGCCCCGAGCTGCTGCTTGGTGCCGAACATTGCGCATAACCAAGGGGGGAATACCTGCCCCTCCCTGGGACCCCCCTAGGAAAGCGCCCGATGCACACGACAACGCTCTAAGTGAAGGGATCATCAGACACAGTTGTCGTATCTGACGTACCCACACACACACACATGCAAAGAATATAACACATACCCAATATTCTCCCACTTGTTGTTTTCTTTGCATCCAGGGGTCCAGGGGATTATATAGTCAACAATCTAGGGAAGAAATGCCCATTGTTACTCTACACCAGGAGAACTTTTCTGTTCTCACAGACTTTGTCAATGAATCTGCAACATTCTTCAAAGTGTCAACCTTTT
>SNQJ01S0018288.1:104107-129956 GCA_010110895.2 Picea sitchensis | reverse complement strand
AAGTTCAGAAGAGATAGCGGGGGACTTTTGTATGCAGAGTGTGCATATTGAGCACAAGGAGTGTGCGTAGAGGCAAACTCGTTGTAAGTTTGAAGGCTCAAGAAGTTGAGTGTAGAGTATGACATGAGGGCATAATAAAGTCTTTTGAAAATATGCATAGTGAAAGTGTGCGCCAGGGCGAGGTTCAAAGTTCATTTTTCAGAAGTTCAGTAGTAGTAGTGGTTCTAAGAGTGAAAAGGAAACACTTAGAAAATTTCTAAGTTTTGAAGAGTTGAAGCGTTCAAAGGTGGAGTACAGAAATTGAAAGTTCGAAGGAAGAACTAGTATGGAGGATTGAGCGGGATAAATCCTTCAGAGTGAAGTTCACAAAATCCAAAATGACAAAACAATTGTGGCCATTAGTTGAGGCAGAACACGTGGAGACAGATCAGCGTTTTTCTTATTCGTAAATCGAGAAGTTGGAGGTAGGCACTGTGAAAAAATGCGAAAAGAAAAATCGCGATTTAATCATAGCCGTTGAAACCATGGAAGGTTGTGAATCGTTGATTCGATGTAAGTGGAGTTAAAATAATTCACAATTTCGGGTATCAGAGGAAGGGAGACGAACAACCTTTCAATAGCCAAAACATGAGGTCTCGATTTGTGAAGAATTGATCTAGACTGTTGAGTCACGGGAAGTCTCATACCATTGATCTGAGGTGATAGATTTTGGGAGTTCAGGATTTCGAAAGATGGAGAGTCGAGTGGACTCATAAACCTGACACGCGAAATCATGAAATGACTTTTAAGATAGGCGTGTGGTCATAGTGGGTGGTCACATGGGGGAAAATTTAGGCCTGGTGTTAGTTCGCGTGGGTGAGGTTTTGCTAAAGGACCTGTTAATTTGTATTGTAAAGGTTCCAGTAGTGAATCACAGAGCTAGTCCAGCTCGAGAAGTCGAAAGATCCTAGATCGGGAGGTCACACAACCCTTGGAGAGAAAGGGGGTCTGCACTAGTATCCCTATTATGCATAAAGAGTGGATGTGGCATTAATTTGTGGAAATGACCACTAGTTAGGTACGAGGGTGGTAGGTGTACTTTTATCTAAGCTTGATGGCAAGTAGAAGAAGTTGAATCTTCGATTAAGAGGGGAATGTAAGATGGAGTAATCTTAGAGTGTGATATGGTTGGGGGAAAGTTGTGATTAAGCGAGAGTGTAATGTGTTGATGAGCCATGTAGGTAAAAATGATTCCTGGAGAACTAGAGATTAGAGTGGATGGCACCCATGTATCTCGGTAGATGGATTTCTTTTTATATGGACATCAATGATCAATTGTTTGCAGGTACAAAAGAAGAAGAAGCAAAAAGTTTGAGGATGAAGCTCATAGTGAAGAAATCCCAAGAAATTTTGTGCAATCCGAAACCATCTATGTGCAAGGTTCATGGTTAGTCGAAACCAAATGTGTGCAAGGTTCGTGGTCAGCCAAAACCATTGGTATGCAAATGTTTTTTATTTTGTTGTTAATAAGTCATCCAATGTAAAGGTCAATGAAAATATTGTAAGGGTCTAGGTAATCATCACTTTGATGGATGTCTCCCATAGTCATTTATTAGATTATCATTGTTACATGGTGCGTTGGCCACCATGTTGGATTGATGTAGATAAACCTTGTATCGAGAGTATTTTCCTAGATAACTGGTGAGCATTATGGTTGGGTACCTAGGTGTATCGGTAGATGGAAGTATCTCCATTGGGTTGCTAATAGTTCAATATATGTACCAATGTTTGGCCCAAAGGTATGGTTGGTTCCCAGTTGGTAAAAAATATGAAAATTCAAATTTGTGATATGCAAGATCACAATTTCAAGGAGTAGCACAATGTTCACAGCAGGAGGAATATAATGGTCCTAGTCAAATGTAGTGAGCTGCATAATCGATGGTGCTCGACACCTCACAGTATTGGTCCAAACTGTACTTCCTTGTTGTATGAAAACATGTTGTCCCCACGTTGTTGTACATTGTGCGTAATATCACATGTAGTAATCCCTCTCATTCATAGAGAGGTTGGAATCAAATTGTGTAATTATCCACTCGGATAGGTACGCGGGTGGACCTGTAGCCTAATCTTGATGAAGGTTGAAGAAACCAAAGTCTTCGATATAGGGGGAGAAAATATATGGACTAGTGACAGAAGGAAGCTCATAGAAGATATTTGGACTAGTGAACATTGAAGAAGAAAAATTCCATGTATTCATCAAGGGGAGTGTTAGAATAATATAACTCATATATGTTCATGATGTAACCCATGAAATTATCTCTGAGTAGGTAATCCAATAGCATGACTTATGTGGGTAAGTTAGAGATAAGAGATGCACTAGTCAAAGGAGTAGTTGAGAACATGGCTCAAGAAGATAAGATATAAGATAAATTAGATTGTGTTAGTGAACACAATGAATCAGAGCCCTGATCTCTGAAAAAAATCATTGGTTGAGATTTGTTCAACATTGTATAAATACATTTGTTATCTAATGTAATAGACAAGTATCAAGTAAACAAGTTATTGTGTCTACTCTATCCCCTCTATGTCTCTCTCATATTATTGTTAGTTGTAAACCTCAACGTAGTAGTGACTGTAAACTGCCAGATGTACCAGTCCATTAGGATTCTTGTCAGTTCTTGATCTTCTTGATTTGTTGGAGCTTATTTAGCTAAGATCTTTTCCCTTAATGAAAGATACTCTGCACATTCTCGTTCCTTTTCTCTCTACTTTGTTTCTTGTTTTCTTTCACAGTTTCTTGTTTTTCCATGGTATCAGAGCTTAGGATGTAAGCCTCTTCATAGTGCCTAGAGAGCACCCTGATCCCAAGAGGAAGAACACAGAGAATATGTTGTCTCGCAGATAAGAGAACGGGAGGTAAGCCTCTTCACAGAGCCTGGAGACCAGTCCACAGTCTGTTAAAGGAGCATTGGATACAATCGTCTTCTCAAAAGATCATTGGAAACATCACAGCGCATGGAGGCAGCCCCGCAGAAGGAGATTCAAAGGACAAAGTCTTTATAGATTTGTGAAATCCTTTGTCAGGAGAAGCTACAAAAACCATAAGACCAGTTGCGGGAATAGATCCGAGCCATTAAATCAAGATCAGAAAGGATGAGGATTGTGAAGAAGAGGCGAACAATTTTCAACCGTTAGATCTGGGTGAGAATAAGAGTAGTCGTCACATCAAGAAAAAGTGCACAGTTTTTAACTGTCGAAGTCCTCAGGACTTTGCATATTCGATGTATTTCGTGCAAAGGTTACAAAGGAGTCAAAATCTTCCGAAGTTCCAAAGCCTGAAACAAATCTTCTCCATCGATCCAAGAAGAGGACACGTGTCAGCAGATCCTACAGTTTGGAGGTAAATCATCCTAAAGAATTATGGTCAAGAAGGTTGCAAGACTCCCAAAGTCTCGAACTAAATTGGGATTGTCCATCATCAAGAGGGACATGTGGCGAAAGGTCTGGAACTATGGACCAACAGTAATTCATGAGTTTCCAGACAAGGTGGTCGCAAAATCTCTGAAGCAGTAGAGAGTCGGAGTCAATCTGAACCATCCGTCAGAGAAGATGCGTGTTAGTGGATCCTACACTTCGGAGAAAAGGCAATCTTCTAGAAATCAAGTGTGGAGGTAGAAAAACTCCCGAAGTCACTGGAGCAAAAGCAGATCTGGCTGTCTGATCCTCAGAGGACAAGTGTCACTAGATCCTTCACTCCAGAGAGAAAGCACTACAGAGGCTTTGGAGTGTGGACGAAGTGTTGAATTCCTAAAGTTCATTGAAACTGTCCGTTGCAAAACGACATGTGGCAGGAGATTCCTCACTTCAGAAGTTGAGAGCTCAGGAGTAAAGGTGACTAGTGTGGAGAAATAAATATTGAAGGCCTAAGTTCACCTGAGCCATTCATCAGTGGGGGACAGGTGTCAACCGATATATCACTTCAAAGGAAAGCCACTTTAGAGGAAATTCATATCCATGAAGTGAGAACTTCTGAAGGCCTGAAGTCCAGAGTTCATCTGGACCGTCCATCAACAAGGACAAGTGGCGCCAGATATCTCACTTCAAAGGACTATCAGTCTGGAGGGTTTTGCGAAGTGAAGTATTGGAGCGAGAACTGGCTATAGCTCGAAGTCAATCTGAAGCATTGAAGCTTGAGGACATGTGTCGGCAGATCTGACACTCTGAAACGTTAACTCTTTGAAGGTTTATGGTGTTCTGCATCTCAAAACCCCCGAAGCCCGAGATTCTGAAGTAAATCTCAGTCATCCAATCAAGAGGACACGTGGAGGTAGATCTCTCTCTCCTCGAGTTCGCTATTTCGACACTCTGGAGGATTGTTAGTATTATGTATTAAAAAGGCCCAAAGCTCGAATTCCCAAAGTAATTGTGAGTTGTTGATCTCATATCAACAAGGACCGTTGATATTTGCAACAATTCGGGTATTCGGTCATTCAACTATTTAGAGGAACTGAGGCCTTCATGCGTCGAAACGCCCAAAGTCTGAAATCTCGGAGCACCAAGTTCTCAGCCCCCGGTCACATGAGAAGCTGAATTTTTTTTTTTTTTTGTCTCTCAAGTAAACTGAGATAGCTCGATTTCGCCATTAAAGGGATTTAGTCAATAAAGAACTCAGCTTAGAGTTCTGAATCTGAAATATCTTCTGCTTGGATAATCAGATCTAGCAAGATCCATACCAGGTAACCAAAAATTCCTTGTAGATCTAATTTTTAAAATAGGCTAGAGCCCAAATTTTGTTGTCTATTTGCATCAAGCGGTATCAGTGTGACCAGATAGAATATTCGATCCATAAGTGTGATCAAATTGGTGAATGAACAACCAGGAAACACTATCATGGATCAACAAAGATGACTCAGGAAGTACATAAGAGATCTCAGACAGATATGGAAAGAGAACAACAAAGAAATGACAACATGTTTTACAAAGATAAATGAAGAGGTTCCAGTTGTACCTGAGGAGCTCACACATGAAGTAGATCAGACAAAAAATGATTATATTTGGAGCAACATGAGCATGAATCTACCATTACTGCCATAGTATAATGGTAAGAATTTTGAATGTTGGTCTATTAGAATGAATGTTATTTTGTCTTGTAGAATGTTATCATAATCTACATGATCAGGAAAGGGATGCATTAGCATTGCAACTCATCCAACAAGCCTTGGATGACAGTATGTTGGACAAGGTTGCAACAACAACATTTTTTAAAGAAGTTTGGAGTATTCTGGAAACAGAGTACAATGAGAGAGTGAGCAACAATTTATCGAATGTTGCCACTCTAGAAGAAGCATCTATGTCTAAAGTAGACCTACCAGAAGAAAAAAATGAAGGAGCATATGTGTGTGAAGCAGAGTTACGAGAGGAAGAGAAAAAAGGTGCATCTGTGTGTGAAGCAGAGCATGAGAAAATTGCAGAAATTGATGATGAAGCTATCAATACTGCAACCAACATTGATGAAATGATTCCAGTAATGTTTGTTGATGAAAACAAAGGATCAACATCAATAATTTTTTATGAGCATTGTACAAAAATTGGCCTCTTTAAAACAGAGGTAAGAAATCTTGAAATTGAATTTGATGATGATAATTTGTCTTATGATGAGTGCTTTCAAATAATGGACTAGAAGAATAAAATTGATGAATTAATGTTTGGAGGAAGCCAACTTGGGATTCAATACCAAGTGGATGATTTGGTGACTGCAGAAGTAGTTCTTGAAAGAAGGTTTGATGACAAAAGCATTCAAGCCACTACACTTATGGCTGCCAATGATGCAGTTGAAGCATAAGATAATGTTGATGCAGATTTGATATGGTTTGAACAATCAATCTATGAAGATGATGATGGTAACTGCTCTTAGAAAGAACATAAAGAAGAGAACCAATATGGTTCCTGTTATAATTTTTGAAGATGAAGACATGGATGAGGATTTCAATGAACACCACTTTGAAACCATCTTCATGCAATGGAGTTTTGAAGAAATTAGATTTTATTCCGAGTTAATGTGGAAGCAGTCCATTGACTATGTAGCCCAAGCTATGAAGGGCATTGATGATAGTTTGTAGTGGTGGCATCAGTCTACTGTAAAAAACAAATTTGTTGCAGAAGAAGATGAAAGAAACATGCATAAGCAGCTTGATCAAATTTTGAGTATGAAGTTACAACGAAAAAGAAAAAAAGACAAAGCACAGAGCTTTCAGTACCAACACCAAACTGAAAAAATGACCAGATTAGAACAGTGTAGAGTTTGGAAGAAGAGAAAGAAGAAACCCATCTCAAAAGCTGAAGACTAGTTTTATTGTTATGTATTGTAAGCCTAGCTGAGACATACACCAACAGGTATTTGCATTTTTTATTTATTTTTTGTTAAAATCCATTGGGTAAATCCATTTTTTGATTTCCAAATGCAGCACTTAGACTTTATCAATACTGATATCTGTAAAAATTGAGTTTAAGAGGGAGTATTAGTTGTAAACCTCCAAAGTTGAGTTTAAAAGGGAATGTTAGTTGTAAACCTCAACGTAGTAGTTATTGTACACTGCCAGCTCCGTTAGGATTGCTTTCATGTTCTTGATCTTCTTGATTTCCTGGAGCTTATTTAACTCAGTTCTTTCCCTTAATGAAAGATACTCTGCACATTCTAGTTCCTTGTTCTGTATACTATATTTCTTGTTTTCTTGCACGGTTTCTTGTTTTGTCAATTCTGTCACAGATTGCATATTAAAGCCCGAGCTTCTATCGAATTAAGTTACATTAAAGCACATGCGGATTGACATCCTCACCAAACAGAAAAATAGAATACCGGGTATTCTGCATAGCGCCCTCACCACAACGGAGTCAGCCCAAAAGACACAAATTCCCAACAAAAAGCCGCCAATTGTAAGAGACGGAATTAGAGAAAATACTGGTACCAGTAAAACCCCCGGTTGGCCATTTAAGCACCCTTGTCAGTGGCCGTATTAGGATGACATCAAAGGGGCAACAAACAGTGATTAAAACCCCCAAACTCAATCAAACCATCAATTTACCCCCGAAAACCATGGCCAAAATATATCATAGGCCAAAATTTCAGGAGGGCGACATACACTAATTACAGGCACGGCGACTATATGTGATAATAGTATAGTATATTTAAGAAATAAAATTCTTCTATTAATAACATAGTGTCAAAATTATTGTAATTGCAGATCCATTTTCATTACGTACTCAGAAACAAAAAAATTAGTTTATTCAAATCATATTTTTACCTTAAAATAGGTTTATGATTGGCATATCCAGTATAATATTTTCAACTTACTCAGAATAAATTTTAGTTTATTCAAAACATATTTTTACTTTAAAATCGGTTTATGATTGGCATATGCAAAATAATATTTTCAACTTACGTACTTAGAATAAATTTTAGTTTATTCAAAACATATTTTTACTTTAAAATAAGGATTGGGATATGCAGTATAATATTTTCAAGTTGCTTTTGTACTAAGATATATTGACGTTTGTAAACGGCAATCGAATCCCATTTATAATAAAATTAAAATAAAAAATAACACGATGATGATGTTAAAGTGTTTTTACATTCAAGCTAGTGATGTGATCTTGCGTGACTTTTTTATTTAGTTTTAAGAAGAAGTTGTTTTTTTTTTTGTTTTTTTTGTTTTTTTTTTTTAAATCAGGTTAGAAAGGGGTATTGAAAATTCATTTATGTATTTTGAAATGTAATTTCAACAACAGAAAATTGAGATTTGGTCTAGATTTATGTTATCAAACAGTAAAGAAAGAACAAAACTTAAAATAGTTAAATAATGTCTCAATATTCAACCTTCCAGAAATTCAAAGATACTAGATAAAAAAAGATGCTAACAATCTTCCACACAATTATCCACCAGTCTTCTCCATTGATCTAATACGAATGAGAAAAAATACGAAACCTCAATATTCAACCTTCCAGAAATTCAAAGGGACTGGATAACAGTCTTCTCCATTGATCTAATAAGAATGAGAAAAAATACAAAACCTCAATATTCAACCTTCCAGAAATTCAAAGGGACTGGATAAGAGAAGATGCTGACAATCTGCCCCACAATTATCCACCAGTCTCCTCCATTGATCTAATAAGAATGAGAAAAAATACAAAACCTAAAACGATTAAATAAAACCTCAATATTCAACCTTCCAGAAATTCAAAGGGACCGGATAAGAGAAGATGCTGGCAATCTGCCCCACATTTATCCACCAGTCTCCTCCATTGATTCCAATAAGAATGAAAAAGAAAGCAAAACCTAAAACAATTAAATAACACTGTTCAGCCTTCCAGAAATTCAAATGGCAATCTGCCCCACATTTATCCACCAGTCTCTTCCATTGATTCCAATAAGAATGAAAAAGAAAGCAAAACCTAAAACAATTAAACTCCATTGATTCCAAAAAGAATGAAAAAGAAAGCAAACCTAAAACAATTAAATAACACTGTTCAGCCTTCCAGAAATTCAAATGGCAATCTGTCCCACATTTATCCACCAGTCTCCTCCATTGATTCCTATAAGAATGAAAAAGAAAGCAAAACCTAAAACAATTAAACTATTCAACCTTCCAGAAATTCAAATGGCAATCTGCCCCACATTTATCCACCGTCTCCTCCATTGATTCCAATAAGAATGAAAAGAAAGCAAACCTAAAATAATTAAATAGCTATTCAACCTTCCAGAAATTCAAATGGCAATCTGCCCCACATTTATCCAGTCTCCTCCATTGATTCCAATAAGAATGAAAAGAAAGCAAAACTGTAAACAATTAACAAGCTATTCAACTTTCCATAAATTCAAATGGCAATCTGCCCCACATTTATCCACCAGTCTCCTCCATTGATTCCTATAAGAATGAAAAAGAAAGCAAAATCTAAAACAATTAAGTAAGGCTATTCAACCTTCCAGAAATTCAAATGGCAATCTACCCCACATTTATCCACCAGTCTCCTCCATTGATCTAATAAGAATGAAAGAAAGCAAAACTTAAAACAATTAAATAAAGCTATTCAACCTTCCATAAATTCAAATGGCAATCTGCCCCACATTTATCCATCAGTCTCCTCCATTGATTCCAATAAGAATGAAAAGAAAGCAAACCTGTACCACTAAATAACGCTTATTCAACTTCCACTATTCAACCTTCCAGAAATTCAAATGGCAATCTGCCCCACATTTATCCAGTCTCCTCCATTGATTCCAATAAGAATGAAAAGAAACAAACCTAAAACAATTAAATAACCCTATTCAACCTTCCAGAAATTCAAAAGGGACCGGATAAGAGAAGATGCTGGCAATCTGCCCCACATTTATCCACCGTCTCCTCCATTGATTCCAATAAGAATGAAAAAGAAAGCAAAACCTAAAACAATTAAATAACGCTATTCAACCTTCCAAAAATTCAAATGGCAATCTGCCCCACATTTATCCACCAGTCTCCTCCATTGATTCCAATAAGAATGAAAAAGAAAGCAAAACCTAAAACAATTAAATAACGCTATTCAACCTTCCAGAAATTCAAATGGCAATCTGCCTCACATTTATCCACCAGTCTCCTCCATTGATTCCTATAAGAATGAAAAAGAAAGCAAAACCTAAAACAATTAAATAACTCTATTCAACCTTCCAGAAATTCAAATGGCAATCTGCCCCACATTTATCCACCAGTCTCCTCCATTGATTCCAAAAAGAATGAAAAAGAAAGCAAAACCTAAAACAATTAAATAACGCTATTCAACCTTCCAGAAATTCAAATGGCAATCTGCCCCCACATTTATCCACCAGTCTCTTCCATTAATTCAAATAAGAATGAAAAACCTAAAACAATTAAATAACGTTATTCAACCTTCCAGAAATTCAAAGGGACCGGATAAAAAAAGATGCTGACAATCTGCCCCACAATTATCCACCAGTCTCCTCCATTGATTCTAATAAGAATAAAAAAAAAACAAAAACCTAAAACAATTAAACAACGCCTCAATAGTCAACGTTCCTGAAATTCAAAGGGACTGGATAAGAGAAGATGCTGGCAATCTACCCCTACAATTATCCGCCAGTCTCCTCCATTAATTCTAATAAGAACGGATAAATAAATAAGACATAGAAGGAGATATATCGTTTGCTTTTATATTCAATTTCATTTGCCAAATATGTGAATGGATCGCCGATTAAATTGTCATTTGGATGACAACTTAGAGCTCACATCGATGTTTGAGATGATTTAATAGTCCAATGGCGCTGGTACTTGCGTCATCTTAGTCAGTTCTCGCAAGCATGCTTCGCAACGTTTCTTTTAATGGTCAAGAAAAATAAAATTAATAGGGTTGATGTTTTATTTCGTTAATCATTTATTAAAATATGTAAAAGGAAAAATTATATCATGTTCCTCCTCTTTTATAAAGTAATAAGACAACTTTGTAAATATTTAATGAAATAATAAAATAAAAGTCGTCATAAAATAATAAAATAAATATGTTAAAAATTTTAAAGGTAAGTTAAATATTCAATGTTTAAATTCTTAAAAAAATTTAATGGGAAGATCAAATATGGAAGGTTGGAATATTTTTACACTAAGCAATATTTTTACATTAAAAATAGCAATTACTTTGTTATTCAATTTTGAATGGTAAAATTTTTTCCAATACTTATTTATAAATTTGTAGTATAACACAAACTTATAAATACATAATAAAATAAAGATAATAAAACAAACTCTGAAGGGAAAATCTAATATTGAAGGGCATAATATGATAACTTGTATATAATAATTTTTTTTTGAAAGGCGAAAATATTTTTTTGGGAATTATGATTATAAAGTGGTTTTAAATTTTTTTTAAATGATTTAAATTATCAGTATTCAAAGTTTTAAAATGATTTAAATTATTAAAATTAGAAAAACAAGTATCCACTTTTTAATTTAAATAATTTCTTTTGAAAGGTGAAAATAACTTTTTTTGGAATTATGATTATAAAATTGTTTTTAACTTTTTTTAAATGATTTAAATTATCAGTATTAAAAGTTTTAAAATGATTTAAATTATCAAAATTTAAAAAAATATACTTTTTAATTTAAATAATTTCCTTTGAAAGTTTTTTTTTTTTTTGGAATTATGATTATCAAATTGTTTTTAAAATATTTAAAATGATTTAAGTTATCAAAATTAAAAAAGCAATTATCCACTTTTTAATTTATTTTTTTTGGTTTTATAATGAAATTTTAAATTTTTTTTATAAATAAATTGAAATATAATATTCTCATTTACTTTTTAAAGTCTTATAGACCAATTCTATTTTAGTGAACGTTAATCATCATCATCGATAAAAATAAACAAATATTAAGATTAATTATAAACATTGATAAAAAATTAAAATTTTATGAAAATATAAACAATTTTATTTTGAGTTTAAAATTAGTCATATATAAACCCTTTTATTCCTAAGTTAAGTATCCATGTAAATACCTTGATAGACCTTTATTCTCCCCAAATGAAGGTTCATCGACAGATTGCAAGATTCTTGCTAGTCTTCTAAAGGACTTGTCAAGGGTTAATGATTTGCCTTCATAATGGTTAATGAATTGCCAAAGTTAAGAGTATTTATCGAAGTTTCCTTAAGAGAAAATTAAGTGGTGAATAAATGATTGAATAATAAGTTCAATGTGGAAAATGAGAATGCTTATAATTTAATATTAAAAATGAAAATGTTTTTAATATAAAAAATTAAAATTCTCCAAATTGGGTGCTTCAGACGTGTTCAGGCGAGTGGTCTGCCCCCCAAGGAAACCACCCATTTAACTTCCACACGCCGCATTGATGCACCCCCTGTAACACCTCACCCTCTTCATTTTCAGAGGTATGGGATCCATAGCCCCACCTTGGTCTAGTTAGTAACAATTCTTGTCCTCGGCATAAGAGTATTCAGGTCTGCAAGTTGCACGAGGGGCACCCAAGCGCAGCACGGAAAAATCTTGTTTCAGTCTGCCAAGCAAGTAAGCGGGCGAAATTATATTGTCGACAGTCCAGATTCATCCATAAGAGCAGATCAACAGTCGGTGGGAAATCACGGTTAGCGGAGTTGCACCGATATTAGCGCGATGGATAGTGCCCATATTACATGCAGGAAAGGATAGGAGTCATCCATCCAAAAGACGTGTGGCGCGAGATCTAGCCACATCGGCATTTCGGCATTCGGGAGTTCGAAGGGTGAAGGTTCCATGTCGTTCTACATCTTCAAACCCCGAACCCTGAAGCGTCGAAAGCGCCCAAAGTCTGGCCCGCAGTATCACGGAGCAGTCTCAGCCATCCTTACAAAGGGGACACCTGGTGCGCGATTAGGCTCCTCGCCTTTTCGCCCATCGCGACTTCGAGGCGAGAGGAGCAGCTCCTTCATATCCCCGAGGCGCGAAGTGCTAAGAGCATCTAGGACCCGGGCCCACAGTATCGCCGAGTGAGTTTTGGACCATCAGATCTGAGAGGGACGCGTGGCGCCCAATTAAGCCATCTCGACGTTTCGCTCATCGCGACTGTGATAAGCAAGGATCAACTCCTTCCTATTCACGAACGTCGAAAGCGCCTTTGAGAATAAACGCAGGGTCACAAGCCATGGTCACTTGGGAAATAGAAAGAGTTGTGCAAGAGGGGCCAAAGCAGTCAAGTTTAGTCACAGAAGGGATCATCGCGATCTCCAGGTGCCATCTGATTCGACCTCAATCTTGGTTCTCGCTTGGAGTAAATGTAGGTGAGAGGGGGTGGTTGAAATCTCTCCTCATTCATTAAGTGTAATGTATGGAGGATCTGGCAAGCTGTCTGCCCGAGAGGGTTCTGTGTACCGATTTTTCCAAAGAAACCATGCCGAGTCCTCGACTAGCCAGAGAGGTCTGCACATGCTAACTCGACGCTTAATCGCTAAGTTACTCCCCTTGCAGCAACCATGTGCAGTTAAGGTGGCATCTAACGAAGAATATCCGTCCGAGTTTGACTGAAGGGACACCACGCCTTGGATGACTGAGCACACCTCTGTTAGGCGATTTTTTCTGAGTATATATACTCAGTCTTTGTATTTTTATAATGATCGATGGTTGAGAAAGGCTCTCAATTGTAAAACTTTAATGAAGCACTGTTATTCTAGTTATGCATGGACTTTTGAGACTTCTTGCCTTATGAATGTCAGTTTCCTTCACGTCTTTGTTTACACTGTGTTAGAGAAGCTCATAATTGGAGGTTCCAATCGAGTTGTAACTATTATAGGATGATGTAAGTTGGAGCACTATAACAGTTGCATTGTTTCTAATCGGTCCCTGTGATTTTCTTAGCGTTGAACGACTTGGAATTGGAGGATCCAGTCAAGTCCACCTTTTAGTTTCTCGAAGCCCTGAACCAAGAGGATCTTGCATTCAGTGTTTTTCTTCTACAAACTGCTGAAAGGCCTGTTGCCTGAGGTAGTATGCTCACTCCTCTCACGAAGTCTTCAACCTGCTCATCTTTAAATCAACTCACTGACTGAAGTTAGATCAAGACCTCCTTTGTTCGTTACATACCGGACTCATTTCCCGAGTTAGAGAGATATCTTCCCGAGTCTCTACCCATTTGATCACCCATTAAAACTATCGTGACATAAAACTCATGGGCGTTAGGCTCTACTTCTGCAAGAAATCCAGGAGTGACTTCTGACGCTAACATTTATGGCGCCGTTGTCGGGGACGAAGTTGAAAATTTTCCTCGGGATTGAATGACATTGAGCCTCTGATTCTGAAGGTGCATCAGGTATTAGAGCCTTTGGAGATTGCTACTGTGCACCTGGCGAATCCATTGTGACAACTTCACTGTGGCAAACCTGCTGTGTTAACTGTGGCTTTCAGAGGCAGACACACACGGTCCCATCCATAGTTGCCTCTATCTACGTCTGAAATTGATCCATAGGTGTTTCTTAGAAAGGGAATGGCCTCTAAAAAAGGAGATTCCATCGCCAAACTAGGGAATCCTCCATCTCCTTCTGTAGGAGCTCCATTTTCTCCTCCTCAGTTTCTTAACAGACCTTTTTCTAAGGTTTCCCGTTTCTTGAATTTTGGGAGTATTCCTGCTGAGTTTTCCCCTCCTGGTCTGGGATTGGAGGGAGAAACCCTTATCACTCCCCCCTCCCCTGAATTTGTACTTTGGCATAGACCCAGGACCCCAGAAGATTGCCCCACTTCTATATTTACCACTCCTCCTCTTGTTACTATTACCACTCCTGCACAAAGAGGAGCATCTGCTGACTTAAGCCTGTTAGCCTTCTCCTTAAATACCCTTTTGTTTCCCATTCCACTTCGAGACTCATTCCCAGTAGCCCCTTCGCAAACTCCTTCTCCTCCAAGTTCTCCTCCACCTAATATCCCTATGGCTGGTGCTAATCCCCCTCTAAATAGAATGGATTCCATAGTTGCTACAGATATGCTCCCTTAATCCTACCCCATCCTATGAATCCTCTCCCTATTGGAGATTACTTGAAGTATATGCCCAAGTTCACTAGGGAAGGGGACATAACTGCGGAAGAGAACCTGGATGCTTTATATAGTTATGCAGACAACTTGAACATTGAAAATGAGGATGTCTGGATGAGAGTCTTCGTCTAGAGCCTAGATGGTGAGGTGAGGAAGTGGTTTAAAGGATTGACCCCCGGATCTATTGCTGGAATTGAAGCTCTAGATGGTGCTTTCCTGAGGCAGTGGGGAGATAGGAAGGATTTCATGTATTACATGACAGAGTTCGGGTCCTTGAAGAAGATGGAAGGCGAGTTTGTCTCTGACTTCTCCAAAAGATTCAATAAGATGTATAATAAAATTCATGCTGAGATAAAACCCTCAGAAGCCTCGACCAAGATTTCTTATGCTAGTGCGTTTGGCCCCGATTTCTGTCTTTTATTGAGAGAACGAAGCGCCACCTCCTTAGCTCAAATGAAATATGCATCCATAGAGGTGGAATCTAATGTATTAGTACCTAATATATTGAGGAACAAGGTTGACGCAGACAAGAGACAGGGAAGATCTGAAGCCTCAACTTCTATCCCATCGGTGCCCCACCCTCAAGTGGATGAACTGACCAAGATGGTGAAGTCTTTGTCTGCAGATATGGAGAGAATGAAGGTGGAGGGGAGGCAAGCATACAAGGGACCTTAAAATGCCTAAAATAAAGGAGGTTTCAGTAGGCCAAACAATGTTACTTCCCYGACTGTGAAAAGAGAGAGGGGAAGAGACAAAGAATACCAGAAAATTCAGGCCCCTTTTCACAACAATTTTATGGTCGAGGAAGAAGAAGGGGAAACATATGAGCTTTATCCTAAAATCCATTGCTTCAGAGACACTCCTAATTTTCCTCATCTCACTCAATAAGAATACGAGGAGTCTCTCATGGACAGTCAGCTAAATGAACTGAGCAAGGGAGACAAGGCTAGTGGCAACCAAGGCAGGTATGATCTGAGGTCCAAGAAAAAGACAGTAGCACCCGATGTTCCTGAGAAGTTCATTAGAACAGTGAAACCTGCTAATGAAGTAGCAGACAGTCACAAAGGTAAGAAGGCCCAACCGCTCTCTCCCATAGTCCAGATTCATGTTCCTGAAATAAGAGAAATATTGAAGCTTACATCTTCTATTAATTTTGAGCATGAAGTTCAAAAGATCAGGATCGTTGTGCCCCTGAATGAATTGATTAAACATGAAGGGTTCAAAAGACGCTTCTCTGAGCTTTTATAGTCTAAGGTCTCATGCCTTCCCACAGACTTCATCAATTTGCAAGATGAAAAGCCTGCAGTTATTCTAGGTCCTATGGTAGAAGACAGAAATGACTCATACCCTCCCTTCTACACTTCCTTGAACATACATGATAAGGTACTGCACAACTGCTTGATGGATTCAGGGGCTTCCCACAAGATCATGCCCAAAACTTCCATGGAAGAGTTAGGGATAGAAGTCACCCAAGCCTATCATGACCTCTATTCCTTTGACTGCAAGAAAGTTCAATGTCTAGGAATTATCAAAGACCTGGTTGTGAACTTATTTCAGTTGCCCATGAAAAGTGTGGTCATGGATGTTGTAGTGGTTGATGTCCCCCCCAAGTTTGGTATGTTCTTATCAAGATCTTGGATAAAAAGACTGGGGTGAACTCTGCATATGGAACTCACATATGCTACTATCCCAGTGTTTGGAGGAGAACATAGGAGGCTATACAGGGAAGCCCAACTGGCCTATATAATCAATGATGAATCCAACCCTACCAACCATCCCATTTTTACCTTGGACATTGATTTAGGTTCTAGTGTACTACAACTCACTAATGCTCCCGAGCCTCCTCTGAAACTCAGAAATCCGCCCACCACTTCCCATAAATTTCCTCCCTCCATCACCCCCGTCTGGAAAATGTTCTTTGATGGGGCCTTTTCCAGGGAAGGCGCTGGTGCTCAGGTGTTTTTTGTGTCACCTGCTCAGGAAACCATATATCTATCATACAAATTAGAATTTGAAGCTACCAACAATGTGGTCGAGTATGAATCTCTTGTCATAGGATTAAGAGCCACAAAGGATATGGTAATTTAGGAGGTAGCAGTGTTCAGAGATGCAGAGTTGGTGGTCCAATAGATTAAAAATGCTTATCAGGCTAAGCATCCTCGACTCAGAAGCTACAGAAATGAGGTCTGGGACTTAATTGACAGTTTCTTCTCAGCATTCAACATTTATTTCATCCCAAAAGAGAAGAACACAGTGGCAGATTCCTTGGCTGCATCAGCAAGTAATTTGAAAGTGCCCTTCCCGCCCAAATTCAGATACGATGTAGAAGTAAAATGCAGGCCCTCCATACCTGACAACGTCAAACATTGGATGGTATTCGAGGATGATCTTGACATCAAGAGATTCTTAGAGACTGCCGAAGAATTTGTAGAGATGCATATTGACCAAGACTCTATCTCTGAAGAAGAGCTTGATGGGGGTAAGTTTCTGAGTAAAATTGCAGAGCGTGACATTGTGCAGCTCCCCAACAACCATATCCAAAGGGGACTGGTTCCTTTGGAAAGGATTTTTCATAGAAATGATGTGTCATTAAAAGAGGAAATCTCGGAGGATGATGCTGATACTATTCAGTGCAACATTGGCAGTGAGAGTGAACCCAAGTTTGTCAAATTGTCAAGAAGTCTGACAAAGAAGCAGAGGTCTGAATACGCTGGAATTTTGAGGGAATTTGCTGATGTTTTTGCCTAGACCTATGAAGATCTCAAAACATATAACACTTCTTTCATTGAGCAAAAAATCCCATTGAAAAGGGAGGCAAATCCATTTAGGCAGAAGCTAAGACAAATCAATCCTATGTTGCTTCCTATCATGGAGAGGGAAGTGAAGAAGCTATTACAAGCCCAGATCATCGTGCCACTAAGATACTCAGAGTGGGTGGCCAACTTGGTCCCAGTAAGGAAGAAGAATGGAGAAATCAGACTCTGTGTAGACTTCAGAAACCTAAACAGGAGCTCACGGAAGGATAACTACCCCTTACCAAAGATAGAACATATATTGGAGAGGGTAACAGGAGCATCCATAATGTCCATGATCGATGGCTTCTCTGGCTACAACCAAATCTCTGTGCTACCTGGGGATAGGGAAAAGGCGGCATTTACCACTCCATGGGGCACATTCATGTATCCCAAAATGCCTTTTGGATTGATGAACGGAGGGCCAACATTTCAACATGCCATGGATATAGCTTGCATTGGGGAAAAGGATAAATTTGTGGTCATCTATCTGGATGACATAACAGTATTTTCAAAATCTGATAAAGAACATTGTTGTCATCTCAGAAAGGTTTTCCTGAAATGTAGGAATTTTGGCATTTCATTAAACCCCAAGAAATCTTTGTTCACCATGCAGGAGGGAAAGTTACTAGGCCACATAGTACCAGTAGAAGGAGTCAGGATCGATTCTAGCAGAGTTAAGGGAATACGAGCCTTATTAATCCCGAGATCTAGGAAGGAGGTCCAATCTTTCCTTGGCAAGATTAATTTTTTGAGGAGGTTTGTTCCTAACTTTGCTGAGGAGGTAAAACTTATAAAAACCATGTTAAGGAAGGGAAATGAAGTAAGGTGGACTTCTGAATCATGAAATTCCTTTGAGCAAATAAAGAAGGCCTTGACTGAAGCCCCTGTGCTTATCAGTCCTGATTACTCAAAGTATTTCCTTATCTTCTCCTTTGCCTCACCTGACACGGTGGATGTTGTTTTATTACAGACAAATGAGGTTGGGCTAGAGCATCCTATTTCCTATTTCAGCCGAGCATTGAGGGATGCCGAAGTCAGGTATGACACTATCGAGAAGCAGGCCTATGCCCTGGTAAAGGGTCTCAAGGCCTTTAGAACCTATTTACTGCAGTCGAAAATAATTTCCTATGTCCCCTCAGCTGGTGTTAAAGACATTCTTATTCAGCCTGACATAGATGGGAGGAGGAGTAAGTGGCTAGCCAAGATTTTGGAATTTGACCTGGAAATAAGGCCTACCAAATTGATCAACGGTCAAGGTTTAGCAAAGCTGTTGGTTGAGCCCAATTTCCAAGCTTTGGGGGTAAGTTTCATCAACGAATGCTCAGGAATTTAGTAGGATCGACTGCCTGAAATAGACCCTCAAAGGGAGCCCCCATTGGCTCGATGTCCCTGGTATAAGGATGTCATATATTTTCTGCAAGAGTTGCGGCCTCCAGACAGCCTGCAAAGAAATAAGGCAAAATCTCTGAAGCTCAAAGCAATCAGATACTGCCTTATCGATCAAGTTTTATATTGGAAAGACCCCCTGGGGTTGCTTTTGAAATGTGTAGATCCGCAAGAGTCTAAGAGGATCATGGTTGAATTTCACAACAGCCTATGTGGAGGGAATCATTTCTGGAAAACCACAACCTACAAGATCCTCAGGGCTGGATACTACTGACCCACCTTATTCACTGATGTCTGCAGAAGGGTCAGAGATTGCATCAAATGTCAAAGATTTGCAGGAAAACAACAACTCAAGTCTTTGTCATTAAATCCTATGGTTGTTTCAGGACCTTTCCAACAATGGGGCCTAGATTTCATTAGAGAAATTCACCCCACTTCCAGTGGGTAACACAGATGGATCCTTACTACTACAGATTTCTTTACCAAGTGGATTGAAGTTATCCCCACTAGGAATGCTTCCCACAAGGTAATCATTGGATTCTTGGAAGACCACATCACAAGATTCGGCTTCCCAAGTAAGATTGTCATTGATAATGCAGCCTCTTTCAGGGTTGAGTCGTTAGCCAAGTTCTATGAGAAATTTAGGATCAAAGTGATTCACTCCACCCCATACTATCCCCAGGGCAATGTTTTAGCAGAATCCTCCAACAAAATCCTGATAAGGATCATCAAAAGACTATTGGAAGACAACAAGAAGGCCTGGCATTCAAGATTGAAATTTTCTCTATGGGTCGATCGAGTGACCACGAAGAGATCTATAGGCATCTCTCCTTTACAATTAGTCTATGGAGCAGAGGCCTTTTTTCCTTCTCATTTAGCCATTCCTGTAGAAAAATTCCTCCAGGATCATCGAGGGGAGCCTGATGACATAATCAAAAGAATTTATCAGCTAGTGGAAGTCCAGCAGGCTAGGGAGTAGGTAATGGGCAGAATTCAGAACCATCAGCAAAGGATCAAGCAGGTTTTCGATAAGAAGGCCAAGAAGGAAGGGTTTGGATAGGAGACCTAGTGCTGAAATGGGATGCTCCTAAACAAGATAAAGGCAAGCACAGAAAATTCAAAGCCCTGTGGATTGGGCCTTTCAAAGTCTCCGAAGTATTCTCAAATAATACCTACAGGTTATAGGATTTGAAGGATCAAGAAGCTTTCAATGGCCCTGTGAATGGGCATTTCCTAAAAAGATTTTTCTCTTGAGCTACACAAGGCTCTTTCACAGTTGTAAATATTGTTTTTCTTTTCGTCTTTAAGATTTAAATAATGACCCCATAGCCCAACAACAAGGTGCTGGAACTGCAAAATGAGTCCTTGGAGAATCATAGGGATGACTCTATCCCCCATGGAGCCTAATGTTAGTAACAATTCTTGTCCTCGGCACAAGAGTATTCAGGTCTGCAAGTTGCACAAGAGGCACCCAAGCGCAGCACGGAAAAATCTCATTTCAGTCTGCCAAGCAAGTAAGCGGGAGAAATTATATTATCGACGGTCGAGATTCATCCATAAGAGCAGATCGACAGTCAGTGGGAAATCGCGGTTAGCGGAGTTGCACCGATATTAGCGTGATGGTAGCGCCCATATTGCATGTAGGAAAGGATAGCAGTCGCCCATCCAAAAGATGTGTGGCGTGAGATCTAGCCACGTCGGCATTTCGGCATCTGGGAATTCGAAGGGTGAAGGTTCCATGTTGTTCTACATCTTGAAACCCTCAACCCCAAAGCACCGAAAGAGCCCAAAGTCGGGCCCGCAGTATCACGGAGCAGTCTCAACCATCCATACAAAGGGGACACCTGGTGCGCGATTAGGCTCCTCGCCTTTTCTCCCATCGCGACTTCGAGGTGCAAGGAGCAACTCCTCCATATCCCCGAGGCGCGAAGTGCCAAGAGTGTCCAGGACTCGGGCCCAGAGTATCGCCGAGTGAGTTCTGGACCGTCAGATCTGAGAGCGACGTGTGGCGCCCAATTAGGCCATCTCGGCATTTCGCTCATCGCGACTGTGATAAGCAAGGATCAACTCCTTCCTATTCACAAACACCGAAAGTGCCTTTGAGAATAAACGCAAGGTCACAGCCCGTGGTCACTTGGGAAATAGAAAGAGCTATGCAAGAGGGGCCAAAGGCGTCAAGTTCAGTCACAAAAGGGATCATCGCGATCTCCAGGTGTCATCTGATTCGACCTCAATCCTGGTTCTCTCTTGGAGTAAATCAACATGAGAGGGGGTGGTTGAAATCTCTCCTCATTCATTAAGTGTAAGGTATGGAGGATATGGCAAGTTGTCTACCCGAGAGGGTCCTGTCTACCGATTTTTCCAAAGAAGTCATGTTGAGTCCTCGACTAGCCAGAGAGGTCTGTACACGCTAACTCGTCACTTAATGGCTCAGTTACTCCCCTTGCAGCAGCCATGTGCAGTTAAGGTGGCGTCTGACGAAGAATATCAGTCCGAGTTTGACTGAAGGGACACCACGCCTTGGATGACTAAGCATGCCTCTGTTAGGCGATTGTTTCTGAGTATATAGACTCAGTCTTTGTATTTTTGTAATGATCGATGGTTGAGAAAGGCTCCTGGTTGTAAAACTTTAATGAAGCACTGTTATTCTGGTTATGCATGGACTTTTGAGACTTCTTTCCTTATGAATGTCAGTTTCTTTCACGTCTTTGTTTACACTATGTTAGAGCAACTCAGAATTGGAGGATCCAGTCGAGTTGTAACTGTTATAGGATGATGTAGGTTGGAGCACTGTAACATTTGCATTGTTTCTAATCGGTCCCTGTGATTTTCTTAGCGCTGAACGACTTGGAATTGGAGAATCCAGTCAAGTCCACCTTTTAGTTTCTCGAAGCCCTTAACCAAGAGGATCTTGCATTCAATGTTTTTCTTTTACAAACTATTGAAAGGCCTGTTTCCTGAGGTAGTATGCTCACTCCTCTCACAAGGTCTTCAACCTGCTCATCTTTAAATCAACTCACTGACTAAAGTTAGATCAAGACCTCCTTTGTTTGTTACATACCAGACTCAGTTCCCGATTTAGAGCGATATCTTCCCGAGTCTCTACCCATTTGATCACCCATTAAAACTATCGTGACATAAAACTGATGGGCGTTAGGCTCTACTTCTGAAAGAAATCCAGGAATGACTTATGACGATAACATTTCTGGCGCCGTTGCCGGGGACGAAGTTGAAAATTTTCCCCAGGATTGAACGACATTGAGCCTATGATTCTGAAGGTGCATCAAGTATCAGAGCCTTTGAAGATTGCTACTGTGCACGTGGTGACTCCATTGTGAAAACTTCACTGTGGCAAACCTGCCATGTTAACTGTGGCTTTCAGAGGCAGACACACATGGTCCAATCCATAGCTGCCTCTATCTATGTCTAAAACTGATCCATAGGTGTTTCTCAGAAAGGGAATTGTCTCTAAAAAAGGATCTTCCACCGCCAAACCAGGTAATCCGCCATCTCCTTCTGTAGGAACTCCATTTTCTCCTCCTCAGTTTCTTAACAGACCTTTTTCCAAGGTTTCCCGTTTCCTGAATTTCGGGAGTATTCTTGCTGAGTTTTCCCCTCTTGGTCTGGGCTTGGAGGGAGAAATCCTTGTCACTCCCCTCTCCCCTAAAGTTGTACTTTGGCATAGACCCAGGACCCCAGAAGATTGCCCCGCTTATATATTTACCACTCCTCCTCTTGTTACTATTACCACTCCTGCACAAAGAGGAGCATCTGTTGACTTAAGCCCGTTAGCCTTCTCCTTAAATCCCCTTTTGTTTCTCATTCCACTTCGAGACTCATTCCCAGTAGCCCCTTCACAAAATCCTTCTCCTTCAAGTTCTCCTCCACCTAATATCCCTATGGCTAGTGCTAATCCCCCTCTAAATAGAATGGATTCCATAGTTGCTGCCAGATATGCTCCCTTAATTCTACCCCATCCTATGAATCCTCTCCCTGCTGGAGATTACTTGAAGTATATGCCCAAGTTCACTGGGGAAGGGGACATAACTGTAGAAGAGCACCTGGCTGCTTTCTATAGTTATGCAGACAACCTGAACATTGAAAACGAGGATGTATGGATGAGAGTCTTCATCCAGAGCCTGGATGGTGAGGTGAGGAAGTGGTTTAGAGGATTGACCCCCAGATCTATTGCTAGAATTGAAGCTCTAGATGGTGCTTTCCTGAGCCAGTGGGGAGATAGGAAGGATTTCATGTATTACATGACATAGTTCGGGTCCTTGAAGAATATGGAAGGAGAGTTTGTCTCTGACTTCTCCAAAAGATTCAATAAGATGTATAATAAAATTCTTGTTGAGATAAAACCCTCAGAAGCCTGAGCCAAGATTTCTTATGCTAATGCGTTTGGCCCCGATTTCTGTCTTTTATTGAGAAAACGAAGAGCCACCTCCTTAGCTCAAATGCAAGATGCATCCATAGAGGTGGAATCTAATGTATTAGCAGCTGATAGACTTAGGAACAAGGTTGATGCAGACAAGAGATAGGGAAGATCTGAAGCCTCAACTTCTAGCCCATCGGTGCCCCACCCTCAAGTGGATGAACTGACCAAGATGGTGAGTCTCTGTCTGCAGAGATGGAGAGAATGAAGGTGGAGGGGAGGCAAGCATACAAGGGCCCTCAAAATGCCGAAAATAAAGGAGGTTTCAGGAGACCAAATAATGTTACTTCCCCGATTGTGAAAAGAGAGAGGGGAAGAGACAGAGAAGACCAAAAAATTCAAGCCCCTTTTCAAAACAATTTTATGGCTGAAGAAGAAGAAGGGGAAACATATGAGCTTTATCCTGAAATCCATTTCTTCGGAGACACTCCTCATTTTCCTCATCTCACTCAATCAACATATGAGGAGTCTCTCATGGACAGTCAGCTAAATGAACTGAGCAAGGGAGACAATGGTAGTGGCAACCAAGGCAGGTATGATCTGAGGTCCAAGAAAAAGACAGTAGCAACTGATGTTCCTGAGAAGTTAATTAGAACAGAGAAACATGTTAATGAAGTAGCAGATAGTCACAGAGGTAAGAAGGCCCAACCCCTCTCTCCCATAGTCCAGAGTCATGTTCCTGAAACAAGAGAAATCCCGAAGCTTACATCTTCTTTTAATTTTGAGCATGAAATTCAAAAGATCACGATCCCTGTGCCCGTGACCGAATTGATTAAACATGAAGGGTTCAAAAGATTCTTCTCTTAGATTTTACAGTCTGAGGTCTCATGCCTTCCCACGGAATCCATCAATTTGCAAGATGAAAAGCCTGCAGTTATTCTAGGTCCTATGGTATAAGACAGAAATGACTCATCCCCTCCCTTCTACACCTTTTTGAACATACATGACAAGGTACTGCACAACTTCTTGATGGATTCGGGGGCTTCCCATAACCTCATGCCCAAAAATGCCATGGAAGAGTTAGGGATAGAATTCACCTGAGCCTATGATGACCTCTATTCCTTTGACTCCAGGAAAGTTCAATGTCTAGGAGTTATCAAAGACCTGGTCGTGACCTTGTTTCAGTTGCCCATGAAAAGTGTGGTCATGGATGTTGTAGTGGTTGATGTCCCCCGCAAGTTTGGTATTTTGTTATCAAGATCGTGGATAAAAAGACTGGGGTGAACTCTGCATATGGACCTCACATATGCTACTATCCCAGTGTTTGGAGGAGAACATAGAAGCCTATACAGGGAAGCCCAATTAGCCTATATAATCAGTGATGAAGCCAACCCTACCAACCATCCCATTTTTGCTTTGGACACTGATTTAGGTTCCAGTGTACTACAACTCACTAATTTTCCTAAGCCTCCTTTGAAACTCAGAAAGCCACCCACCACTTCCCTTAAATTTCCTCCCTCCATCACCCCCGTCTGGAAAATGTTCTTTGATGGGGCCTTTTCCAGGGAAGGCGTTGGTGCTCGGGTGTTTTTTGTGTCACCTGCTCAGGAAACCATATCTCTGTCATACAAATTAGAATTTGAAGCTACCAACAATGTGGTAGAGTATGAAGCTCTTGTCCTAGGATTAAGAGCCGCAAAGGAAATGGGAATTCAGGAGGTAGCATTGTTTAGAGATGCAGAGTTGGTGGTCCAACAGATCATAAATGCTTATCAGGCTAAGCATCCTCAACTCAGAAGCTACAAAAATGAGGTCTGGGACTTAATTGATAGTTTCTTCTCAACATTCAACATTTCTTTCGTCCCAAGAAAGAAGAACACAGTGGCAGATTCCTTGGTTGCATCAACAAGCAATTTAAAAGTGTCCTTGCCGCCCAAATTCAGATACGATGTAGAAGTAAAATACAGGCCCTCCATACCTGACAACGCCAAACATTGGATGGTATTCGAGGATGATCTTGAGATAAATATATTCTTAGAGACTATCAAAGAATTTGCAGAGATGCATATCGACCAAGACTCTGTCTCTGAAGAAGAGCTTGATGGGGGGAAGTTTCTAAGTAAAATTGCAGAGCGTGACATTGTGCAGCTCCCCAACAACCATATCCCAAGGGGACTGATTCCTTTGGAAAGGATTTTTGATAGAAATTATGTGTCATTAAAAGAGGAAATCTCGGAGGATGACGCTGATACTATTCAGTGCAACATTGGCACTGAGAGTGAACCCAAGTTTGTCAAATTGTCAAGAAGTATGACAAAGAAGCAGAGGTCTGAATACGCTGGGCTTTTGAGGGAATTTGCTGATGTTTTTGCCTAGACCTATGAAGATCTAAAAACATATAACACTTATGTCATTGAGCATAAAATCCCATTGAAAAGGGAGGAAAATTCATTTAGGCAGAAGCTAAGACAGATCAATCCTATGTTGCTACCTATCATGGAGAGGGAAGTGAAGAAGCTACTACAAGCCCAGATCATCCTTCCACTGAGATACTCCGAGTCGGTGGCCAACTTGGTCCCATTAAGGAAGAAGAAAGCAGAAATCAGACTCTGTGTAGACTTCAAAAACCTAAACAGGAGCTCACGGAAGGATAACTACCCCTTACAATCATTGCAAGGCAGATCTGGATCCTATACTGAATCGGATCTTCTTTCTAAATCAGCATAGGGTGTCCTATTCTTATGCAACCAAATGCTAATAC
>SNQJ01S0018288.1:44583-72674 GCA_010110895.2 Picea sitchensis | reverse complement strand
GAGTTGGCACATACATGAGGTGTATAGTTGATGATGTTGGTACATATTGATGAGTCATAGTTGATGAGTAGTTGACACATGATTGGTACATACTTGGTACATGTTTGGATGCACTTGTTTATGGTACAAGTTGATTACAGGTTGTTTGGTACAGGTTGGTGCATGGTTGATGCAATTGCTTATGGTATAGGTTCATTACAGGTTGAGGTACAGGTTGATACATGGTTCAGGTTTATTGGTACATGTTTAAAATGATATATCTCAAAGTGATAGTGTGAAAGTGGTTCCATCATTCTACTTCTACTTCAGGGCGGTTGTATGGGGCAAGGACAGGTGGTTGTAGCCAGAGAACATAGGGGGTTGTAGCTTCCTTCTTGTTGTGGCTAGAGAATAGGGGAGTTGGACCTTCCCTCAGGTTGTATCCTGATAAATAAGGGTGTTGGAGCCTCCTTCCAATTGTAGTTGGAAAACAAAGGAAGTTGGTGCTTCCAATGAATTTAATTATTCAAAACATATAAGAAAAAGCATTCTGTGGTTTTCTCCCGCTTTGGATTTCCACATAAAACACTAGTGTACTGTGTATGTGTATGATTGTTCATTTGTTCATTGCTTATTTAATCTGCAGTTATTGGATGATAATGCTACATTGATATAACACTTGGATTATATGGTTAAAAAGGATTAGATTGCTCTATTACTGATTCACCTCGCATCTACATAATCCAACATCCATTGCCTCTATCCTTATCCAAAAACTAAACCCCTCCTTTAAAACATACAAAAACTTTATATTTATAAGATTTATAGAGGATATCATCCATCTAACACCGGGGATTAACTCTATACTACTAGTTGTAAAAAAACTAATTAACTGAACTAAACACACGCTGGAGTATATCAAGGAATACTACGAGCTTGAAATAATAACAACTGAGTGGTTCTTATCACAAAATACCATTGATTATGCTTGAAACAAAAAGGAACCATGCAATTAAACATCTGAAACTGCTGCTACAATGAAATAATATTGATGGATGCATTGGGGTGAACTTAGATCTGACAAAAATGACCAAGAGTGACAAAACTAAGTTTTGTATTGATCATGGAATGCACGTGCACTGTTGGAGGCCACTCAAGACAACTAAATGTGTGGTTGTCTCTTTCCCCCACTTATCTCTTTGAGGACAAAAGCAAGTCGCGTTGCGCTTTTTTGGAGTCTGGATGTGTAGTTTTCCCATTCCAGGTTTGACGCCCCTTTTTGATCTTTTTCAAATGTGCAATAAACGTGGGTGAACCACTTCATAATTTCAGCATTCAGAGGTTTGCTATTTGCGTTCCATCTAAATATCTTGGAGGAATATCTCCTGAATCCGACGTGGAAATGCAACATCAATTGCTGACGTGTCACAAAAAGGAGGGTGACATGTGTCACTTGAAATAATGCATATGTTGGCCCCAAATGTGCCAAAAATGGGTGCCATGTGCCTCAACTGGCAACTTCCATGTGTCAGTTCCAGATGGATGCCATGCATCAGTTCAATATGGCCATCACATGTCTTGGCGGATGAGTGTTTTGTGCTTCGACACTTTGGGCTTCGAGAATTTTTGGATGTGCGACGTGAAAATCTCTTGAAGTAGTATGGTCCCGAAGTGACGTGTCTCAAAAGGAGAGTGACACGTGTCACCCAGAAATGAGCAGATGACACAACCAAATGATTTGAAATGAGTGCCACATGTCATGATTTATGGACGCCATGTGTCTCTGGCACTTCGGCATTTCGGGGATCTATGCTTGTCTTGAATTAAAACCTCTCGGATGAACTAACTCGTGAAGTGACATGGAAGTGAGGGCCCACTCTGACACTTCGAGGCTTCGGTACTTCGGGGACCTGCTTCTTCAGAGCTCCATGACTTCGAAGCTTCAGAGGCTTCGACACTTGGGCGTCTAAATACTTCGGAAGATTTGAACCAATGGAAAGTTTAGATGCCTGAACGCCAAAGTTGGGGAGTCAATCCAGTTAAAACCCGCATGATTTTGAGGCTCTGAATGTGCCAGATTCATTGATCTGCATTAACTGTTGAATCTCCACCATTGAAGATTTGACATGTCTGTTTGGATTAAATTCTAAGCCCGAAATGGACTGCTTTGATTTGCTACCTTTTTCTGCAGAATCTTATTGAGCTTACAAAAGACTTGTTGGACCTGGATGTCTCTTGCGCACACAAAAGACTTGGTGGACCTGTTGCATGCTCAATTAGTGGAAACTGTGATGACAAGTATTTCAAACTCAAACGAGAAAATGAAATTACCCTTCAAGAAAGAGAACAAATATGGTGCAAAATAAGTAAAGATGAGCATGGGCCATGAAGATGAGTGATCAAATAATGGAGAATAATTTAATAAAGAAACCACAAAACTTAGAATTGATGTATGTATAGGGTAAAGAATGGAAAAGGGCAGGGGTGCAGACCTAGTTCACAACATTACCCATTGGAGTAATAATACAAAGAGATGGTTGGGTAACTCACCCACTCCATTGATAAGTGAAAGAATCACATGGTGTGAGTCCACAAACAACCAAGAAAGATGGCATGTTGTAAGTAAACTTATACATCAACACCCCCACCCATAAGTGCAACTTAGGGAAGTACAAAAAACTAAAAAAATGGGTCCTAGATACTAGTATTTCTAAGGTACCCAATACAAACTCTCATAAGTGGAGAAAAGGAGAAGAATCATGTGAAAACAATCCTCTCCTAAAGAGAGAAAAAAATAGAAAAATGTCAAGGTAGGAGGTCTCAAGATAATCCCCCAGAGACAAATTCCTGCTCCCTAAGCATTGATCGTAGCTTAAGAAAATGAGGTAATGCGAAAGGTTTAGTGAAGATGTCAACAACTTTCCTTTCAATAGATAAATAATCCAAGTTGAGAACACCATCCTGGATGAGTTGTCTAATGAATTGCATGTGGATCTCAATGTGTTTGGTCCAGTGATGTTCCACTGGGTTGCAAGAAATGTGTATGTGACTCTGATTATCACACCAAAGAGTGGTGGGATGATCCTGCTGAATGTGAAACTCTATCAGTAGCTATTGAAGCCAAATAACCTCTTGACTAGAAAGAACTACAACATGATACTCAACTTCTGGAGAGGATAACGCAATTGCAGATTTATTTTTGCAAGACCGGGTAATAGGAGAGGAGCCAAGAAAATAGAAAAATCCATATGTGGACTTTCAATCATAAACCGAACCAACCCAATCAGAGTCAGTAAATCCCACAATATAAGAATCACCATAAGAGTATCGAATGCCAAAATTGTAGTGACCTGAATGTACCTCAGAATGTGCTTTGATGCCTTCTAGTGACTCTCATGAGCATATTGAGAGAACTGTGAGATATTTCCTACTGCAAACGATAGGTCAGGGCGTGTATGAGTCAAATACACCAAAATCCCAACCACTTTTCGACACAATGAGGAATTGACACGCGGTGAGGATCAACTGACAAAAATGGTAACTCCTAACTGAAATGGAGTAGGCACAGGTTTACAATCAACCATGACAAAGAACTAAATTAAATCAAGTGCATACTTCTGCTGAAAAATGGAGATTCCTTCGAAAGACTGAAGAACCTGTAGACCAAGAAAATAATGTAGAAGTATCATATATGTCATATCAAACTATCCTATCAATACTTTCTAAATACTCTGAATCATAGGTGAAGAACTCCCCATGAGAATTGAATCATCTACATATAGAACCAGAATCAAGAGATCAATGTCCTACGTCTGAGTGTAAATTGTAGGATTAGAATGAAAATGATCAAAAACAGAAGAAATCAGAAACTATCCATCTTCTCATACCATGATCGAGGGGCTTGTTTGATACCATACAGAGAAATTCAAAGGCTCCAAACAAGAGAAGAATCCTACAAAAAACCAAGAGGTTTCTCCATGTAGATTTTCTCGTATAAATCACCATGCATAAAGACACTCTTTACATCCATCTGGTAGATTGACCAACCTTGGGAAGCAGAAAGTGAAATCACAAGGCGTATATAATTCATCTTGGAAACAGGGGAAAAATTCTCAGAGTAATCAATCCATTCAACTTGTGAAAATCCCTTGGCCTTAAGCTTGTCAATAGAGCCATTTGTTTCATATTTGGTCCAATAGACCCATTTACAGTGAACTAGATTTCATCCCTTTGGAAGAGAAACAAGATCCCATGTGGGATTCTCCATCAATGAAGAATACTCCTATCACATGGAAGCATCCCATTTAGGTATGCCAACAGCGTTAGAAAATTTTTCTGGATCACTTGAAATAGTACGATTCAAAAAAGAGACACCTATTATTTATGACTAAATATGGGGAAGAGGCTGAGGTAGAATATCTGAAATCAGTTGGATCATAGCCATACCTGTCAAGCCTCTTTCTCTCATGAAAGTTCCTTTTGAGATGCAGTTCTTGGTCAACTTGTTCATGTTCTTGATCAGGTTGTTCATGTTCAAGATGATCATGCTTTGTTGGTATATGTGAGCGACAACTGCACAACAAAATCCATAGAGATGACTTCCCACTTGGACATAGGAACATCATATGGTTGTAGGAGGCCTGCCGGGTGATGGTGGTCGGCTTTCACTTGTTGACACTCTAAGCATTTGGCGATGAAATGGACTACATCGCGCTTCATGCCTACCCAGAAGAAGAGCTTCCTCATGTCTGTGTACATCTTCTTCACACCCGGATGCACACAATAAAGTGCTCTATGGGATTCCTTCAGTATGATGCTTCGAATATCCCCATCTTCAGGGATGTACATCCTTCCTCAATATCTTAACAGTACGTCTACTTCCAGACTATATACTTCATACTTTGGATCTAATTTCCTCCCACTCTGGAGGTTTGAAGTAACCTTTAAATACCAACTGTCTCCTTGGAGTTGAATCAACACATGTTCCCTAAGATTGACCTTTAAAGGTACCAAGGAGAAGACACGTGGTCTCCTACTCAAGGCATTTGTGACCACATATTCTTTTCCCTTGATGTATGAAATACCAAAATCGTACTCACTCATAAACTCACTCCATTGCCTTTGCCTGACATTCAGATCCCTTTGAGTAAAGAGATGTTTTAAAATTTGATGGTCTGTTTTGGGCTCAAAGTTTCGCCCCACAAGATCGTGCCTCCAAAGTTTCAGAGCTAGAATTACAACTGCCAACTCTAAATCATGAGTATCATAAAACTCCTCATGTTTCTTCAAATTCCCTGATGCATAAGCTATCACTCCTCCATCCTACATTAGCATGGCCCCCAACCCTTGCTTTAAGGCACCTGTGCATACTGTGAAGTCCTTTTCCATATCCGACACTCGTATAATTGGCGCACTAATTAGTAACCTCTTAAGCTCAATGAATGCACTATCACATTCTTTTGTCCATTCATACCTGACCCCCTTGCACTACAAAGTGGTGATAGGTTTCTCTATTTTAGAGAATCCTTCCACAAATCTCTGATAATAACCTGCTAGCCCCATGATGCTTCTTACCTTATGACCATTTTTCGGCACTGGCCATTCCATAATGGCCTTTACCTTTTCTGGGTCCACAAAGATTCCTTTTCCAGAAATGATATGACCTAGATAGTGAATTTCTTTCTGGAATAAGGAACACTTCGACAACTTCCCATACAATTTGTTCTCTCTAAGGCAGGACAACACCACTCACAAGTGTTCCTCATGTTCTCTTTCATTCTTAGAATAGATGAGGATATCATCTAGAAAGACTTGTACAAAATGATCTAAGTACTTTTGGAATACGCCGTTCATGAGGCTCATGAATACTGTTGGCGCATTGGTCAATCCGAAAGGTACTACAACAAACTCATAATGCCCAAACCGAGTTCGAAAGGCATTTTTAGGAATATCGCCTTCCTTAATCCTTAACTGGTGATACCCTGATCGCAAATAAATCTTTGAGAATACGGCTACTCCTTTCATTTGATCAAAGAGGTCATCTATTCGCGGCATTGGGTACCTATTTTTCACTGTAGCATGGTTCAAGTCCCTGTAATCTATACACAATCATAAGGAACCATCCTTCTTCCTAACAAAAATTACTGGGGCACCCTAAGGTGAGACACTGGGCCTTATTAGCCGTAAGTCCAGTAACTCTTTCAACTGCATTTGCAACTCACAAAGTTCTGGCACTGTCATCCTATACAGAGTCTTGGAAATTGGTTATGCACCAGGTTTTAGCTCGATAGTAAAATCTAGCTCCCTCTCAAGAGGTAACCCTGGCAACTCGTTTGGAAACACATCTTTAAACTATGACAATACTGGGTACTGATCTAAGGAGGTTCCTTTCTTTTCATTCACTACATCAACGACATACAGTCAACACCCTTGCCTCATGCACTGTTTAACCTTCATAGTTGAGATAAAGCGTAGAGACACCCGTATTTTTACATCATGGATCTCTACTAGTCTTCCTTCATCGTCGACACAAAGCACCCTTTTTTCAAAACAATCTACCAAAGATCGATGAAATTATAACCAATCCATTCCAATGATTAGGTCATACGCACCGAGAGCACTAACGTAAACCTTCAACCTGGTAGTACAAACTCACAGGTCTACGATACAATTATCAACACTAGGTCCTACCGCTTGTTTTCCCCCGAGGTCATCTCGACTTGTTTAAAGTCATCATGCTCGTAGGCTGCCAACCCACTCTTTTCTAATGCAAATGGTGAAATGAAACTATTTGTAGCACCAAAATCAAATAAAATCTTAATGTTGATATGATTTAGCATACCTGATGACTCCACCACCATGGATTGATGTTCTTCCTGTCGATTATTAACCGCTGCGTAAATCTGGTGGCTGCGACTTGCTCTTCCCATCGGGGCCTTTCCTTCTCTATGTACAAATCCTGATTGTAACTCTGGACAATCATGCTGGTAATGGGGTCCTCTGCATCCCCAACAAGTAACACAGGATTGAGCCTGCACACTGTTCTGTGACTGTCTTTGAAATGAGTTCCTTCCCCTGGAACCCCTACCCCTACTAGATTTCCTTTGAGATAGTCGTGGACCTGCCTGTGTCAGTGATGAAAGAGATGCTGCACTCGCTGCCATTGAAATACCTGTGGAGAATATCCTTGGTGCGGCTCTATTACCATATGGAGGTGGCCTTGAGCCCCCTCCCCTGGAAAATGTCCTAGCAGCCTTCCCCACGAATCCAGGACGATGCAGAAAGGTTGGTCTCGTACCTCCATTTAAGTTCATGTGTTCCTATGCATAACGCACATTTTCGACTGCTTCTGCTACTGAAGATGGTTTCCACATCTGCTCCATAGCCCTTATCTTAGGGTTTAACCCATAGACAAAGCGTTATGCTTGTCATTGGTCATTATCCATATATGAAACATATTTGACCAATTCTATAAAATTGATCTTGTATTCTTCTATGGTCCTGTTTCCCTGTACTAGATCATGAAATGATCCCACCTATTGTTCCTCATAGTAAGTTGGTAGATATTTCATTCGGGACCTCTCCTAGAAAAGTTCCTAAGATACGGTGTCCGAAGTAAGATGCATTTTCCTTTCCAGGTTGCCCCACCAGTTCAAGGCACTGTCTCTCAACTGAAAAATCATTATCTTTGCCTTTCAAGTGGATGCATAGTCTCTTGAGGCAAAACACCTTGTCATGCCTTCCAACCATGCCTCGGCACGTTCACTGGCATGACCCCTGGCAAACTCTGGAAGTTTGATTGTTTGTAGTTCTCTAGTGATGTCTTTGGGTGGAGGTCCTCCCCCTGAATCCCTCAACGCTTCTGGATTACCCATTCCATATGGTGGGGGATACACTTCGATCCATGTTGGTTGATGCCCCTTTAAAGTCTCATTTATGGCCTCCAAAGAGCGTAGTATGAGAGCTAGTTCAGGTGATGGTGGTGGCAGCGCTGGCGGTGTTGGCGGTGTCTACGTCGATGCCCGTCTGCCTTGATTTCCTCAAGTCCTAACCATCCTGTATAATTGAATCTGCATCGACCAAAATTTTGTCAGGGTGAGTTCAAGGACATTTCACATTTGCGCAACTTAAACTAGAAAATAGGGTTAGGTGTAAGTTTTTTTTACTTGTCTGTAAACAGATGTTACTCTCTTTAGGGGAAGTGGCTAGGTCAGGGTTGAAAGCCTCTAAGCTTGATGTTTTTGCCTAAGGAAACTACTGACTCCCTTGCCTGGTAGTTACGCTAGCACTATACCCCACTCGCTAGTTCCTCTAACTTACCCTCCTAGTGCGCATGAAGCCCCCTCCCCCCGGGTCCAGGTTTAAGTCCTTAAACTTTTCGTTTAAACTATCTAATGTGATTTTGAACATAGTTAATCATTAAATATGTATTGAATTACTTACTTATTTACTCACTATAATTAATTAAATCACTCAAATTAATTAATCCCTAAAATCATTGGTTGAAATAATTAAAATAATTAAATTTTACTCTAAATAAAAACAANGTTTAAGTCCTTAAACTTTTCGTTTAAACTATCTAATGTGATTTTGAACATAGTTAATCATTAAATATGTATTGAATTACTTACTTATTTACTCACTATAATTAATTAAATCAGTCAAATTAATTAATCCCTAAAATCATTGGTTGAAATAATTAAAATAATTAAATTTTACTCTAAATAAAAACAATNAAAAAAAAGGTGTGGGCATGCATGGATTCCACGTGCTCGCCCTGCTTCCTCCAACGCCTTCCTTATCTAAACCCTAACCCTTATTTTCGTAACCCTAATTCCTCTTTTCCTCAATCGTTTCTTCTTGTGAGGTCCCTGGTTACAAGGTCGGTCGCCATGGCCTTCTTTCATGGCTTCTCCTCCTCGTGGTGTGATGGGACAAGACACAACTCTAGCAGGGGTTAGTGCCGGAGGAATCCGTCTGATAATTGAGACTAAAATGATATAGTTTCAATTAATCATGTAGTAAGAACGCGTCGAACACCGTACCCTTCCTTGGTTGGGGAACTATCTCAAGTTGTTCCTCTCTCGATATGTATCCATTTCTTCTGGTGGCCCTTTCAAATTTCTAAATGACGGGGTAGCAGCTAAAAGTATGGAACACGTAATTCTCTTGGCAGAGTACATTCATCATTGATGGAAACTATGGTTTCTACAAGCAACAAATCTATTGGGCGAGATATGGAGGGTTTGAGTGTTGTAAAATCCAATCTCTCAATGTTTATTCATCCTTCTAAAACTAATGACGTGCAACAGGGAGTCCTTGAGCTTCTAAGTTCTCTACTTTTGCGATATGATGAGATATATGGAGTGGTGTCGAGCTTGGCGCTGGGCTTTGTATGTTGCGTGGTGTGGAGTCGATGGCACTTGTAGGAGGTCGAGAGTTTGTTTCCCCTCTCTTCCACTATATTTTTCACTCTATATTATTAGGTCAGGAATTCAGGATTAATTGCAAGTGAATGATTAGTTTCATCTATACATGAACAGGCTTTTCTTTTGGGATGGAAAAGTTCTGGTGGAACTTGTGCATTTATTAAATATTTGTAAATCGTTTATCTAAATCCTATATATGTGATATTTTCGCATCTTTGTATAATTGGATGCTTTTTTTTTTTTTTCTAACATTCATGTATTACTTTTGGTTCCATGTTAAGATATGTTGGAACACCAGAAGCCTAGATAATACTTTAATCAGGAAAGAAATGGTACAGTTTAACAAGCGCGGCGATCAAATTCTACGGTGATCATATTTTGTGTTCTACATTGGTGTTCACGGGTTGGTTGGTTCATCCAACTGTGATTATATAAATTTGTGTTAAATTTTTCATAGGTTTTTCCCAGACTCTAGTTGGTCAAGTTCTATGTCTCAAAATATGTTTGAAAATAGCCTTTTAAAGACACAATGGAAAAATATTTGTGCAGATTATGTTGCAATTGAAAAATTTGTATGCACTGGCGATGAGTTAAGTGAGGCAACACCTCATAGGTTTGGCATTAGCGTTGTGCTTTGTATATTATTTTGGTATGTGAGTCTGTCTATGCCATTCTGATTGGTATTTGGCCATATTTGGCTCTCTGGTCATCCCTGCTTTGGATTTTATAGACTCTGGGTTCCCAAATCATTGTTTAATTATTGATTTTAGCTGCATTGGGCATTTTGTTCTAATACAAAATGTTTGGCCTGTGTCCAGTTACTATTGTTATTTCCTATTTAGTTTTTTTTAACTCTGTTGTAACATGCGTCTATTTTCTTGTGTTTAGCGTAGGAGACGTGCACTGCACGACTTAGGTTTCTGAGCCCCCTCCTTGGCATTGCATGCTGTTACCTATTGCAAGAGAGGCTCCAATGGTGTGGTCAGTGTTTGTTTATTCTTGAACTCTTGTTGTAATGACAATGAAAGATTACAATATTGAGAGCCATTGTTGTTGTCGGTTGTATATTGAAGGTTCCTTTTCAAATGAAACCTCCAATAGTTCTTTATCTCATTGTCCGTTTGACCGGGCAGTCTTTCTACTATCAACAACCATCTATTACCCCAACAGGCATGTAGATCGATTATCACTTGTTCTTCTTCTGGAGTTATATTTCCGCGCTTAAGGTCGGGACAAAGATAGTTTACCCATTTTATTCAGCAACTTTTATCGCATCTCTGAATCTCTACTGCCTTGTCTAAAGAACTCCATCGGCCTTCACCATGTAGTCTGATATATCGTAAAAGATGAAGATCTTCCTCAAATGTCCATGAACCTTTCTTTAACTTTCCTTTCTCAGTAGAGAGGGCCCACCTTGGATTCATTTTTTTTTCTTTCAAAAGATGCTTGTTTTGATGCAGGAAAGAACACATATATCACAAAGCCCAATTAGCCCTACAACTTCTAACGTACACTCGAGTTAATATATCCTGCCAACTCTATTCTTCCATTGGAAGTGAAACCCAAGGCTCAAGGCAAATAAGCAATGTGTTAAATATGAAACCAACAAGATGGATTCCAAATAACCTATGTCTTGTGATAATATCAGTAATTACCCCTCTCCCTACCAATAACTCTCTATCGTGTAGTGCAAACACGATGCCCCATTGTGAGCTCTTCCTCGGTGGCTTGACGCATGGCAACAATCTCCTTAATTTTCCTTTTTTTTTGTTATATTTGAATCATTTGAAACATTGTGAATCTATTGTGTTTGAACGGATAATTCTGCTGCATGGAATGGAGTGCAGAAATCTCAGGACATGCATCGAATTTCTGCTGTAGCTGAGGACAGGCATTCAATGCATATTTTCTTAATTATTTGTTTCGGTACCCCACTTGATTTGCCATCTGTTTATTTATTTATGTTGTTGTCTCTCTCTATTCACACACAAAACACGAGACGTATTGAGGTATTGTGGATCTACCCAACTCATTTTTCAACTTATATTTCATTTTTTTTTTAACCTACTGTATAATACTAATTTTATTTTAGAAAAGTAAGTAAATAAATAAATAAAAAAAAATTAAGTAGATTTGTAAAAAAATAAACAACAATTTTATTTTTTTTAAAAGCCCATCTATCTTTGATGAGGTTTCTTATAGTTTTTTTTTTTTTTTTACAGGTTTGCAGGTGTTGGGTCTAAAGAAAGAAAAATTCAGTTGTAGGTAGGCCCTTAAGGCTCCAGTGCTTCAAACTGAAGCTCTGATACCATGTGTAAGGTCTATGTCCCCACAGAGCCTTATAAAACACACACTAAACTAAAGAATAAAGAAAATTATATGCTGTACAATTTCATCATTAAAGCATAAATTAAATTTATCAACAACATGAAGTAAATTTAATTAACAACCACATAACACACAAAATTCATAAAATTACATACCTATGTCTGATGCTAATTCCTCAATATCTAGTTTTCCTCTCCGTTGCTCTACCCAAACTCTACCTGATGCTCTGACCAAACCCTGCCCAAAATCGACTAACCACCCAGCTAGCTAGGAGCAACCTATCCGGCTCACTAGCTCCAGGATTCCATAAGGATTCCTGGCCCTTGAGCCCAAAACTCCCAACAACCTGGTGCACCCTGTAATAGTCCTCCCAAAACTCCAAACCAAAAAAAATATCAAAACATCAAACACATACAGTCCTCAATCTCCAAAATAATGCTTCCTTCCCCCAAAATCCAAAAGTCCCTCTTCCCGAATGCCTCTGCCCCCTCATATCCCTTCGTCCCTTCACTTCCTCTCCATTCAATGTTGTATCCCTCCATTCAATGCCTTATTTATCCATTTAATACCTTATCCCCCCATTCGTTAAGTTTTCTATTAAATAATTTAAAATTTATTTAAACTTTAATCTGTTACCCATACCTTAAATGAGTTAATTAATTAATCAATATATATTAAACAATAAATAAATAAATAAATATTATTATTAATAAATAATCATTATTTAACTAATACACATTAGGACAGTTAATTATTTAATTAATTACTTGATAAACCTTAAGAAATTATTTAACTAGGGTTGTTACACAAGATGGAAAAAGATAGCAAAGCCAAAAAATGATGGTGGATGGGGAATTAAAAATATTTATATATCTGGTCATACATTGGTAGCGAAAATTTTATGGATATGTCTTATGCTACATGGCCTTTCGCATGAGGTAATTTTGAAAAAATACCTTAAAAGGAAAACTATGGAGAAGTGGTTTAGATGGGGGAAAAAAATTGGGAATGGAACTTCAAATTTCTGGAAAGCACTTACCTTCTCGGTAAGTATAATATCTGATTGGTTGGTATGGAAACCTGGGAGTGGGAGAGATATCATAATTGGGGCTGATCTTATGGTAAGACCCTACTCATTCTATAGACTATCTGAAAATATTTTATTAAAGCTAAAAGAACAAGGGATTACCTACCTTGCTCATGCAGGGACAACCACATAGGAAGGTATTAACTCTACATTGTGGAAAAAATATGATATTTTAGGCCTGGAAGGAGTAAAAAAAGAAGAATAGATAAACTATACTAAAAGGTTGGTAAGTGTTGGAATTGATTTAAATAACTAGAAAAGGTTATTGTGGTATTGGGATACCAAACAAGGCCAAGTAATTGCCAAATTAGCTTATGAAGTTCAAATGTTGGCGGATAGGGGAGAAGAGACAAAATTTTGGTATTCTAAGATCTGGAAGTGGCAACTACCTATGAAAGTAAAAATTTTTGTCTGTTAATGATAGTATAGAGAATACTGGGATAACTTGATAAAAAGGGCTTCCAGGGTCCTAGCATTTGTGTACTTTGCAAGGAAAGTGAAGAAACTGTGGCACATTTACTTGAGGATTGTAGCTTCATAACAAATATCTCAGAGACTATCTCTAAGGAACTAAAGTTGTTTAATAATTGGCAAGGTGGAATTTTTGAAAACAATCTACTAAACTAGTCAAAGAAGAAGGAAACTTGGATGGAAGTCCCTTGTTTTATCACTTGAGAGGTTTGGAAGCATAGGAACATGTTGATTTTTGAAGATAAACAAAAAAACCATGTTAGAGTTTGTAATTACATTCTACAACACTTGGGAGAACAAAAAACTACACAGGACACTCTTCACAAAAGGATTGATAGACCACTTTTACTTGATTGGGCCGGGGTAGTAGGTTTTTTTGATGCGGCTTCACAAGAAAGAGAAACAATGTGCGGGGCTGGAGCCATTCTAAAATGTCCAATAATGGGCACTTATAAACTAAAATTGAATTGTGGAAAAGGAACAAATTCTAAAGGGGAATTGATGGCACTTTGGTTAATTTTATATTTTTCTTATATTAAGCAGGTATGAAGGTTACTTTTGATGGGCGATTCTAAGGTTATTATAGATTGGTACACTAAAGAAAATAATTTTCAGTTGATATCCTTGCAGCCTTGGATGTCAAAGATTACATCACTGAGCAATCATTTTCAGCAAATCAAAGCACAACATATATAGAACACATAATGATATTGTTGATTGACTTTCAAAGGAAGCACTTCTTTTAGAGGAAGAGAGTATATATTGTTCATAGATCAAAAATGGACAACAAGAAATATATGAAAGAATAAATATCAGTTTTTAGGATACTCTGTGCATTGGAATTATGTTAAAATATAGGCATAAGGAAGGCAATACTTTTTGTTTATTTTGGATATGGATATATATTCAACAATGATTTTATGAACAATAATGAGTTTTTTAGAACAGAAAAGCCTTATTGAAGTTTGGCTACAGTTTTGTAATGATCTGAAAAAAGACAATATTATATTTACTAATATAAGAGTTTTTTCTTACTGAAAAAAAAATTAGTGCTTGATTGAATAGTAAAACATACTTCAAATAAATTTTAGTGTGCACAATATGTCCACTCTCCAAATTTCTGAGTTGGCATCAGAGCTACTCTAAACTTAAATCCCACTTAACTCAATCCTAGTATGGGCTTAACTCTCTCACAATAAAGTTCATGACAATGAAAAATGTGTGATTGTCAATCTTCTGTTAAAGTAGGAGAGTAGAGTAGATTATTTATTTTATGAGTAATTGTTAGAGTGTGTCTGTATTAGTATATGAGCAATATCTCTTGTTACAGTGCCTTTGAACCCCAAAAAAATTGCCAATCCACGTCTTCAGCAACTTCGATGGATGCATGCAAATAACCAAAATACATGGAAAAATAGAGATGGGACATTGCGCTCTCTTTTTCTGCGAGGTCGATTCAGGGATTAACCCTCAAAGCTTGAGGTTCTTTTCAGTTCCACATGAAGAAGTTTTGAACTTCTAAGGAAAGGTGCCTTCAATGATTGAAAAAGGAGTTGCCAAAATTAAAGATCAGAATCTACTATTTTGTCATATTCAAGATGGGATGGGTTCATAATAATTTAAAATTCATCGTGTGTAAAACATGGATGAAAATTATTAAGGAGATTGAAAATCACCACTGCTATCCAAAGTGCTCACATTTTTGTTTCGTTGAAGCAGAGGAAAATGCTTAGTGACCGATTGTTATTTTGGCTGCATTGATGGGGCTTGTGGTGGCTTGTGTTTTTGCTATTGTCTCTGCATTGTAATGCCCCACTTGAAATCATGTATATATATCAAGTTGACGAACCAGTAGTAGAAATAGAATGTAAGGTATCCACCTGTCATCATTGAAAGAGTGAGAATTTTGTTTCCGATACAAGTGATACATATAAACACAAGGGCTGCATGGCAGCTTAGTCCCTGCCAAACCCGGTCTTTAGTTTGTTTAATTTAAATGATAATTTATCATGCAATTATGTTTATGTAAATGTATTATGGATGAATAGTAAGGTTTAAATTTTGAAGCTATGAGATAGTTTTGTATTTGGTATGACTACAACGGCTTGAATTTTGTGCTCACAATTTTTCGTTCTTAAGGGTATTGGGGTAATGTATCTCTGAGTTAAATAATTGTATAAGTATCAATTTTTGGTCTTCAACCAATTTTGTTTTGGTTTCAATCTTTGTATTAGATGTATGTAAATATGCAATGTCATCTTACTTTTTGTTTTAGCATCTCTTTATTGTTGAATTTTGCTGAATTTTGATATATATTTCAATATATATTTCAATATATATTTTATAATTAGCATATTCATGAATGAAGAAAGAGAGCATTTGATACTTGTCCCAAATAAAGTGAACTTTTCTCAACGTTTCATACTTGTTCAGGGAAATAAAGTGAACTTTTCTCAATGTTTGATACTTGTTGAGGGAAAAGATTCTAGAAAAATATAGTAGACATTAGATGAAAATGGGACTAGATATAGCTGATGCACAATAGTCATCTCCTCACCTTCCTTGTTGTCTTCCCAGCTTTGGCAAGCAACATGTCCCAGTTTGCAGAGGCCCCTTTGTTATTTGAAGCATTGCCAAAAAGCAAACAATGAAAGACGTTTCCACCAAACTGAAAACAATGTAGATCTAAATTTAGTATACCATCAGGTCTCCTTTCATAATTGATAAGAAATATTGCTACATCAACATATTTATTCAATGCATCACCAGTCAAAATAATAGAAGACTGCAAGTATAGGATACATATTCAACTCAGAGAGATTTAGTTATTTTGTATGATTAAATTTTTAAGCCCTTACTTTTGTATGAATTACAATTGCACAATAAGCCTTTTAAGGCAATATTGTTAGAGAGCAGATATCCTTTAATTGGTGATTTCTGAATTTTATACCATATGTTGTAGCTTCCTTTCTGCATCAGTATTATGATTGTTTCTCATAAACAAAAAACTTCAAGGCATAATAGGTCTCTATCTATTGCAACCTCCAATACAAGAGGTGTTGTCCTTTTACACATCTATCCATCATAAATTTATATATTTATGAATATCTGATGGTTGAACAGAACATGTGATCCATGGGTTGGTTTTATTATATTTTCTGGAAGTAGATAAAATAGTTATAAGGCGCCCCCGGGGTGTACAACAGTCGGTGATGTAGGGAGAATGCTGTTAAGGCACTCCGTTATGTGAGATCATCGGTTTGAAACCCTCTACTAACCTTGTGTGCCACTTGAGGGGCGGCGTTGGCATGCTGGAGGTTATAGTGGTATGAGGCGGATAACACAACCATGTATCACACAAGTATATTAATGCGACTAGTTGTTGATTCCGCTATTTAAAAAAAAAGTAGTGATAAGGCTGCCAACAACAAAACAATCGTTTACACATCTATCTGTCATAAATTTATATGCTTCTGGACATCCAACCAGAACATGTGATCCAAATGTTACAGTGGACGAATGGCAAAGTATATTGTGAGGCCTCCTGACATAGTCAGGAAGGCATGGGCACGAGAACATTACAAAGATGGATGCTATGTGGGCATTGAATAGAGGAAGAGCAGATGCCAAGGAATTGACAAAGGAACAAAGCATCAATAGAAGTCAGAAGATGAAGGATTGGAGAGAATCAAACACAAGTAGACATGCAGTTGTATGTGTAGAACCCGAGGTGATTTAGATAGCGCCAAGGTTGAGGCTGTTACAGTTTTGAAGAACTAAAGCTAGAACCATTAAGTACATGAAGAGGATACGAGAAGGCGGAGAATGGAAGCACCATGAAAACTATGAACAATCGCCAGAGACATAAGAATAAAACCAAGAGAATGAGATCTATCAAGGGAGATTGACAGGCTTGAGATTGGGAACAACTATAGAGACATTGTAAGCTGCCATTGCATTTGACCTGGCAGCGTAGAATAGGTAGATAAAGGTAGCTGAGTTGAGAACAGGCCAAGTGCCTCAGTGATATTTGTAATTCTGCTCTATTTCGAGTTTTCATGAGAAAACGAGTAGATGGTTTTCCAAATGTTTATAAGAATGCCTATTAAAGATATTGTTTTCTGAAGTTTGAAAGCTTGAGAGTGACTGCTCTAAGAATGTTTTGATCACAGTGAGAATGTATGTGTGTATGTATGAGTCTACCAGTCAATGGTTGAATAGCATTTATGAGGTCATGATGGCTGAAGGAGCATAAAATTGTTTAAAGAAAGAAGTTTGCATCATTCTTAATGCTATTCTTGTGGAAGGCTGGCATGTAAGAGGGATACCTGTGTGTGTCTCGATAATGTCTTATGAGTGTAGGAAAGATGCAAAAGGGATCGTCGAGATATGAGGCTGGAGAAGAGTTCTATCTCTTAACCTTTGTGGATACATATCCAATGCCAGAAGAGACGATGGCTCGAATGCCTTAAAATGGATGGATTGTGTTTTCAAATAGCAACGCGATTGTAAGCCTGTTGCAGAAACGAGAGACAGAAGGCTGCTGTTGTGGAGAGTCCAAAGGCTAGGAGCGCATTTGTGAGAGAGAATGATGAGAAAAATGTTGAGTAAGAGCATTGTGGAGGATTTATCATGCCCACTGCAAATTCCAAATTGCAGGGACCTGCAGATCTATCTGCATCACTAAATTGTATCTAGTTTACATTTCACAATGGGTATAAGAAGGGTTTTTCTATGAGGGTGTTATCTGCAAAAAGCCACCGTGTGGTCTTTGATGAACCCCAACATGACAAAACAAAACCAACCCACATGAAGGGATCACCATCAGAACTGTCCTACATGCATGGATGACTATCAAATATCAAGCGTGATTCCGCATATAAATCCCTAATGTTATAAATTTTAACAATAGCTCAAGACACAATGAAAATCTTGATGCTAGAACAGCAGTCATGTGAATAGTTTGGCTTCTATGGAGTCCCGATGGAATCCTACTCCATTGATAGAAACGCCATGTTAAGTGAATATTCAAACTTACTTCCCTGTTATCATAAAGTTGCCTCCAACATCCCCAAAAAAAATTCAATGAACCAATGCTCATACAAATAGAACCCACCCTATTCATGGCAAGCGAAGACAGACTAATGGACTTTTACCATTCACTATGCTCTTTCAAGTAACTTTGTTGGATTCTTTTGGACGAGGATGATTTGGAAGATGCCACATGTCCCTAGGACCGCTCTGAACAGAATTGTAAGCAGACACACCATAACAGTCAATACTTTATAAGCAGCCTGTGTAAGCCTCCCAAACCCATCATCATGAGGATGTAGACTGATAACCATAGGTATCGCGGTTACGTTGGATCCCGAGCTTAGAACTCCAAAATCAAAATGAAAAAGATTTCAATTATGGGGATCCCTGCGTTTTCCACTTTAACACGTTGATTTAGCCCGAGGAAAATTGCATGAGCTATTTTCCACTGACTGAAGAGATCTTAAGCATTTCTCTCAAATTTAAGTTAGCCTCCAATCATCTTTAATATTCACTCCAAAACCTCAAAACATTTGCTATCAAACTCCCTACAGGCATTTCAGACATCGGATGAATCGACAGTGAAATGCTTGCCAACAGCCTATATATTTATATTCTAGACTCACCATTTACATTCGATACCTTAGTTTCCCAAGAGTCCAGACAATGATCAACTTACAACTTTAATATAAGATTACCTTTTCGATCGCGAATGATAGCTAGGCATAGCCTCGCTGCTCAACCGATTCGAGGGTTCGCTTGGCATATTAATGTTAGCCTTCCATAGAGCTGGCGTCAACCGATTCGAGGGTTCGCTTGGCATATTAATGTTAGCCTTCCATAGAGCTGGCGAAAGGCCTCTCTCTGAAAGATGTTCGAACGGGCTGTCCCCTTTAACGTTTTTTGCTATAACATCCATCGAACTGGACCTCATGTCCTTCGGCTACAGTCCTGAAATCAAAGCAATTTTTTACTGGAATTTCTCCAAACCCTACAAAACCTAGCAATGCTGGTCCAATTTAGCATTCATGACTGAAAAAATAGAAGAAACTAAACATTACCATGATAGAACAAGCTCATAAAAACTCGTATTCTTGGCTTCACGGTCTCGTCCTCACACTGCGTACTAGGCACGACAAAGAACAAATGCCCCAAGTGGGTATTTCCGACACTTAATTCAGCTCAAGGCTATGAATGCGAGCCTGCCGGCTTCCGACAATTGGCTGACCACATTTTCAAATCTATTAATTGTCAATACATTGAATGACGTGAAGCCTGCAATAACACTTGAAAGATATTAGCCAATCAAATGTTAGAAAAATAATTTTTTTTATTATTAAAAAAATACATATTTTGATTTCCTATGTTACACATTTGATATAAAACAAAAATTTTAAGTCAACCCCAAACTAATAGCCAGTCAACGATGAACTCATCGCTATTAGTCCCTGGCCTTGGCAGGGACTAATAAGACTAAATGGAAGTGCATTCCCAAGCAACCTGGTAGTTAGCAGTATGATTTCATTAAAACTAGTTTACAGATCTATTATTCTGTAAAACAAAAAACGTTGTTGAAGACGAGACAAATGCAACATTATCAAGAAGCATGAGAAATAAACAGAAGACGTCGTTCCAGACGAGAAAAATGCAACGCAATCAACAATGATGATGGATTCTCCAATTCTCATTTGAAAGGAAATTTTCTTTTCGACAAATTGATAGATTTTAGGTGGGAATATGTTCCATAAAAAATACCCTGATGACTAATAAGAGCCGAATCTAACACTAAGTAACTAGCAACGACCACTTTTATGTAAAAAGTGGTTGATATATCGATCTGTGCCATTTTCCACATTTTTCAATTAATGGCACCAATATATCAACCACTTTTTACATAAAAGTGATTATTGCTACTTGAAGGTCGATAAGCATGGAGAGGAATAATAAACCATTAATGTATTAATACATAATTAATGTATTAATTAATTTACAATATTAATGTATAAATTAAAATATTCATTAAAATATTAATCAATTAAAATTAATTAATGTATTAATTAATTATTACATTAATGTAAGATATAAAATAAAATACTAATACATTACATTAAAAGATTAATGTGTATGTAAGATATTAATTAAATGAATTAATATATTACAAAACTATTAATACATTAAAACATTAATAAAATATCAATATAATAATAAATTAATAATACATTAATAAAATATTAGTACATTATTATTAAATTATTAATACATTATTGAAGTTTTAATACATTCATATATTAATTTAATGTCTATATTAAATTATTTATTTACATTATTATAAAGTATTAATTAATTAATAAATTATTAATTAATAAAATTGTAAAGTATTAATACATTTATAAAGTAATATATTAATGAATATTGTAGTAATATATTGATCTTAATGTATTTATTAATACATTATTAAAATGTTGATATTTTAATAAAACATTATTAAATTAAAGGATTAATACATTAATGTATAATTTAACATATCAAAATACTAATATATTAATAATGGAGTCTAATAATTAATTAAAACATTAATATATTATTAATTAATACATAGTTAAAATATTTATGAACTAATAAAGTAATACATAAATACATAATTAAAGTAATAATATATCATTAAAGCATCAATACAATAATAATCTATTGTTTATATTAATGTAATGTATAACTTAAAGTATTAATTTAAATTATACAAATGTAATGTACTAATTGATTAATACATTAAGAATATAATGTATTAATTAATTAATAAATTACTAATTAATATTAATACACTAATAAAGTAATATATTAATAATACATTATTAAAGAATTAATACATTAAAACATTAATAAAGTAGTAATAAATTGAACTTAATGTATTACCAATAATACATTATATTTAGTAATACATTAATATATTGAACTTAATATATTTAGTAATACATTAATAATACCTTATTACATTAATGTTATGTATTAATTAAAGTATTTATTTACATTAGTGTGTATAATGTTAGGTTAAATTATAATTTAAAAATATATTAATTTTACATTAAATTATAAATTAAAATATTAATACATTATTACATCAATGTAAGGTATAAATTAAAATATTAATAAATTAATGTTTAATGTAAGAATATGTAGTAATAATAATACAATAATAATTTAATGCATTAAGTACTTAATACATTATAAATTAATACATTAAATTATTAATACACTAATAAAGTAATATTAGTAAGTGACAATGACCATGGTTTCTTATGGTTGACCATGGTTAACTTTGGTAGACCTTGGTGGACTTTAAAAAGGAAATGTTAACTATGGTTGGCATTGTAAATTATGGTTGACCATGACGATGGATAATTATTGTTGACCATGACTATGGTTAATTATGGTTAACCTTGGATTACCATGGTCATCGTTAGTTATGATTCACCATGACCATGGTTAAATTTTGTAAACCTTCACTATGGTTGACCCTCACTATTCATGACCTTCACTATGGTTGACCTTGGTTAACCATTACCATGGTTGACTATGGTTGACCATGATTGACAATGGTTAACTATATTTGAGAAATGTTGTCCATAGATGACCATGGCTAGTGAGGACCATGGTTGACCAATACTATGGATGGCATTCTCCATGTTTGATCTTAACTATGACAAAGGTTGACCATTACCTTAAATATGGTTGACTATTTTGACCATGCTAAATACTATTGTTTAGTATAGTTGACCGTGCCCATGGTTGTCTATGGTTTTCCATGGTTAACTATGGTTAATTAACCATAATGGACCATTACCATAAAGTATTGAGAATAATAAATAAGTGATACATTAATAATGTAACGTATTAATTAATTAATTAATTAATATATTTATACATTTTCAATTGATACATTGTTAAAGTATTAATACACTAATAAAGTATTACATTTATATAGAAATAATGCAAAAATATATACATTTAATACATTAAATGCATTAATAACATTACTAAAGTATTAATACATTAAAATATTAATAAAATTTTAATACACTATGTATTAATTTGTATTGAAATGTATTAATTAATCAATACATTAATACATTACTAAACTATTTATACTTTAAAACATTAATAATGTATAAATACACTAATAAAATAATACATTAATAAAGTAGTAATAGATTACTAAATTATTTATACATTAATAATACATTATTATTACATTAATGTAATGTATAAATTAAAGTCATTAATACATTGTTAAAGTAATAATAAACTAATAATGTAATACCTTAAATACATGAATAGATATTTTAACACATTAAATATATTTAATATATTAAATGCATTAAGGTTGGGTAGTTGGGAGTGACATGTTGTTCCCTTCAGGTTTAGAAGATGATCTTGTTGTTGAGTGGTCATTTCCCCAATATTTTGAAAATGGTCAACCTCCCCATGTTCTAATAAAAACATTATTAAAGTATTTATACATTATTACATTAACTTGATGTATTAATGTAATGTATAGATTAATACATGATTAATTAACAAATTACTAATTGATACATTAATAATACATAGTTTAACAAATTGTTAAACTATTTATACATTAAAACATTAATAAAGTATAAATACGCTAATAAAATAATACATTACTAAATTATTTATAGATTAATAATACATTATTACCTTAATGTAATGTATAAATTAAATTCATTAATATATTATTAATTAACACATTGCTAAAGTATTAATAAACTAATAATATAATACATTAAATACATCATTAGGTATTTTATTACATTAAATACATTTAATATATTAAATGCATTAATAAATACATTACTAAAGTGTCAATTGGTTGTAGCTTGGGTGGTTGGGAGTGACATGTTGTTCCCTTCAATTGATTTATAAGATGATCTTGCTCTTGAACTCCCATTTCACCAATATTTTGAAAATGCCGGACCTCCCCATGTTCTAATAAAAACATTATTAAAGTATTTATACATTAATAATATGTTATTACATTAACTTAATGTATTAATGTAATGTATAGATTAATACATTATTAATTAAGACATTGCAAAAGTATTAATACAATAATGAAGTAATACATTGACAAAGTAGTAATACAATGACCTTAATGTATTTAGTAATACATTATCAAAGTATTAAAACATTAATAATACATTATAACATTGTAATATATAAATTAAAGCATTAATACATTAATGTATAATATAACATATTAAAGTATTAATGTTTTAATAACTTAATCGATTTATACATTAATACAATATTAATTAATACAATGATGAAGTATTAATAGACTAATAAATGGATGACTTTCACTATGGATGAACTTCACTATGGTTGAACTTGGTTGATCACGACCATGATTGACTGTGGTTGACCATGGTTGACAATGTAAACCATGTTTGGCTATTGTTGTCCATGGGTGACCATCGATGGCCATGATAATGGTTGACCAAGACTATGGATGACATTCACATTCGCGTTGCAATGACGGTATATTTTCGTCACATTACGATGGCGAAATACTTGTGTTACATTGTGAAGACAGACTATGTTCATCACATTGCAACGATGCAATATTGTTCATGACATATTGACAACGACGGGGCTATCTTATTCACATTGTGACGACAAGACATTTAAATAAAAAGTGGCTATCTGATGAACAAAAATGTCCTATGTTAACCATATGTTGTATGGTTATGTGATGAACATAAATGCCACATGTTCATCACATTGCGATGATAGGATGTTTATTTCGATGGCAGGGCTATGCTCATCACATTACGAAGATGGGATATTGTTTGTCACATTATGATGAAAGGATATTTGCATCATATTGTGATAGAGAGAATATGTTAATCACATTGTGGCAAGGGTATGTTCATCACAGTGCAACAATATGGCTATTTTCGTTAGATTGTGATGGAGGGGCTAATTTTTCACATTGCGACGACACGATATTTGTGTGACATTATGATGATAGGATATTTGCATCACTTTGCGACAATGGGGATATGTTCATCACATTCCAAAGCCAGGATATTGTTTGTGACATATTGAGAATGAAGGGGATATTGTGATGACGACGCTATGCTCATCACTTTGCGATGACAATCCATTTAAGTAAAAAGTGGTTATCTCATGAAACGATAAGGCTATGACTGTGACAGAGTGACGATAAGGCTATGCTTATCACATTGAGATTACAAGGGTAGGTTCATGACATTATGATGACAGTATATTTGTGTCACAATGCGACGATGAGGTTATGTTCATCACCTTGCGACGATAGGCTATGTCATGAGAATAAATGTCACATGTTGTATGGATATGTCATGAGCATAAATGTCATATGACATCACATTATGATGATAAGACATTTATTTCGACGATAGGGCTATGTTCATCACATTGCAATGACAAGACATTGGTTTTCACGTTACGGAGATATGATAGTTGCATCACATTATGGCGAGGAGGATGTGTTGATCACATTCCGATGACGAGACTATGTTCATCATATTGCAACAATATGGTTATATTCATCACATTGGGACGACGAGGCTTGTTCGTCACATTGCGACAATATGGATATGTTCATCACATTACAACAACATGACATTTAATTAAAAAGTGGCTATTTGATGAACATAAATTTTGTATGTTCATTGTATGTCATATGGCTATGTGATGAACATCAATGTCATATGTTCATCACATTGTGGTGATAGGAAATTTATTTCGATGATAGGGCTATGTTCATCACATTGCGATGACATGACATTATTTGTCACATTATGATGATAGGATATTTGAATCACATTGTGACGATGAGGATATGTTCATCACATTGCGATGACGAGACTATGTTTGTCACATTGCGACGAGGAGGATATGTTCATCACATTGCAACAGAGAGAGTATGTTCATCACATTGCGACAATATGGTTATGTTCATCACATTGCGATGACAAGGCTATGTTCGTCACATTACGATGATCTGGATATATTCATCACATTGTGACAATATGGTTATGTTCATCACATTGCGGCAATATGGTTATGGTGAGGCATGGTCATCTAAGAAAAAAAAGTGTCAAACATGGTTGACCATTGTCAACCATGGTCAACCATAGTCAACCATTTTTATGGTCAATCAAGGCCAACCATAGTTATGTTTTTCACATTGTGACAATATTGTTATGTTTGTCACATTTTATGTTAATCGTATAAGGCTATGCTCCTCACATTGTCACAATATGGGTATGTTCATCACATAGCCATACAAGGGCAATAAGGGTATGTTCATCCCAATGTGACAACGAGGCCATATTCGCCACATTGCAAGGACAAGATATTTACATGACATTATGATGACTGGATATTTGCGTCACCTTTCGATGGTGGGGCTATGTTCATAACATTGCGATGATGGGACATTGTTTGTCACATATTGACGACGATGAGTATATTTCAATGACAAGGCTATGTTCATGACATTGTGATGATAAGAAATTTAAGTAAAAGTTGTCTATGTGATGAACATAAATGTCATATGTTCATCATATGTCGTATGGATATGTGATGAGAATACATTTCTTATGTTCATCACATTGCGACATCATGGCATTTATTGCAACACCGGGGCTATGTTCATCACATTGTGACGAGAGGACATTGATTATCACATTATGACAACTAGATATATGCATCACATTATGAGGACGAGGCTATGTTCTTCACATTACGATGACAAGGCTATGTTCTTGCGAAAATGAGGCTACATTCAGGGATGATTTTAAGGATGGAAATTTGTTTTAAAATGTAGAAACCTTGGCGAATCTTACTAATCCTTCATATGCCAACTATAAATGTTTGGCGATATTTTTCTAAAAATATTCAAATTTCTAAGGATTTTATATAGTTTGTATAATTTTTTGGCGATTTTTAAGGTAAAATGATTGTATCCTATAGAATTTGGGCGAATCATTTTTAGAATAGCGAATATTTTTTTGAGAAAAAACATGGAAAATTAGCCCATGAGTGAAATTTAGCCCCTAAAATCATCCATGGCTACGTTCATCACATTAATAACAAACCATCACATTAATAGAAAATAATTTTAGGATAGATGGTCCTCCAATACTACATGCATTCACGTCGAGGAAAATATGAAACGTGTGTCAAAAATAACACTTGGGATCCATACATGTATTAGAGAGATGGCCAAATGTGGCAGAAATAAAGAGACAAAGCAAGGATATGAGACGTAAATGTATGCTTGAAGAGGTAGATGCAATAGGTAAAGAAAATACTAGCCAAGTAGCAAAGGTAAATGTTAAAACTGAAGAGGTAAATGTTAAATGAAGAGGTAAATGTTAAAACTGAAGTAATCTTTCTTTGGATTTGCCTAATTATGATTTGTGGCAATTGATAATTGAGTGTAGTAATTTGTTAATCATGTTATGTAAAAGTGAAATAATAAACGTCATTAATGAATGAATTCATAAATGTAAGGGAATTAATGGTGACAATCTCATTCATTAATTTGAGTGTACCATAAAGAATATGTCAACATCTTCAATTCCTGGCCATCACATCAGATTTTGTAATTAAAAGACATGGATTATAATAAGGGAAACACCTATGACCATAATTAAAAATCCATAAGCCTGCAAGCCATAAGCTTGTAACATTTTCGAGATTTTTCAGCACTTCTGAATTTGCCTTTTGGTTTCTATAATAACTTTTAAAAAAATAATAAATTAAAAAATTCTACATTATTTATAGAAAAAATTTCTTTAAAAAAAATAATAAATTAAATATTTTTTAAACTATTTTTACTTTTACAATAATTCTCACTTTTTGAATGTTAAAATTAATGTGTGAATGATAGTTACTAGCACAGCCGCTAAATAGCCGCGGTGAACAAATCATTTTAAATATGATGAGGTAAATGTAAAAAAGTAAACACATAAACGGATGTCTTTATAATAGCTAGAAAGTTAATGATTGAAATCACAGCCATTTATTTTGTGTGACTACTAAGAATATTCCAGCCATATTTAATCATGTCCATAAAATTTTTATTAAGCACTAAACCCCTATTAAATCTGCCCATTGTGAATAGGTGTACGCCTTTCCACTTAAATAAACTTAGTACATTGTTATACTTTCCTACTCTACGAATAACGCATAGCCTTCGCTCAACATAATGAAGCCATTGCAAAAGAATATAAAAGTTATGGAGGTGGTCAGAATGATGATTGCCAAACTTTCCAACTTAAAGAAACCATGACTTTCACGTAACATGATATATTCATGAAAGTGACAAAATTCCAATATATATATACATATATTCTTTTAAAATGTATTACAAATATTATATAACATTTTCAAGCTTATAGATTTTGTTCTTAATTTATTAAATGTTAAAAAAAAAATTAATAAATATTAAAAAAAAATTGGAATGATTAAAAAGATATACACATGCACAATTTTACCTTCATCCTTCAAGGAAGATGGGTATAGACAATATTTTTGGAATAATAAAAAAATATATAAATTCATCTTAAATGTATTTTTTTTTTTTTTTATAAGTAAGAGTTTGTATTAAATATAAGAGTTCTTCTCAGAACCAGGATCCAGATTACATTAACAGAGTTATTCGGTTGTAATTATTGAACTGCTCCGTGAGGAGA